>QANZ01046337.1:30800-85940 GCA_003254925.1 Chamaecrista fasciculata
TGTATCACTTGTTTCCCTATCGGATTCAGTGATCTGTTTTGTGTATATCACTTGTTTCCCTATCGGATTCAGTGATCTGTTTTGTGTATATCACTTGTTTCCCTATTGGATTCAGTGATCTGTGAGTATGGTTTCATCTGTTATGCACTTTTGTGTGCTTTGTGATAATTAATTACTTGCTTCAGTATTTTGTTGATTAATCTGTTTATAGATTAATGCTATCCAAGTGGGAGATTGTTGGAATTTTTGTGTGGATTAGCATTAATCTATTGTAAGATTAATATTTGTGTTTACTGATTAAGTAATTAATTTATCGTAAGTCTGAATAAGAATAGATTGGGTTCATATTACTTGTGGTAATTCGTGATGGGTTGGATTATCCACAAGCCTTCCGGGACCGGGCTAAGAACCCCAAGCCACATCCGAAGAGTATTAGTAATTATCCCATTAGATTACTAATGTATATATGGAGTTTGTTTGTTAAAGGGACTGTTTTGTAATAATGGTTAAGGACCATTTTGTAATATTCACTGATGGACCAATTAGTGAATATTTTCACTATATATATATCAAAGTTGTTTTCACAACCAAGAGAGGTCCATCATTTTGCTATTTTTAGTTCCTTCTTTTCCTCCACTCAAACTGGTTTCACTCTTGGGATTGTGGCTTGAAGATCTTAGCTCCACAGCTCCACTCAAGATCAATTTCAACTTCAGGTCAGTGATTTCGTCTCCCACACTAGGATTTATTTCCGTCATTTTATTCATATACGGAAACAAAACTTTTTTATAGACAATTACATAACAATCTAAGGCCTCGCTAACACAATTTTGATCAAATCTTATCAACTGTTTATTTAAAATGTAACTTTTTTAGTAACTTGTCGTTAACTTTTTTTTTAAAAAAAAGAATGTAACTCTAATAAAAAAATGTGAATGGTTGAGAGGTGAAAACTCCAACTCTCAACCTCTTATATAACATCATTTTCCAAAAAATTAAAAAATCCAGCATGCCCTATATTATTTTGCTGAGGTGGCAAATTTTTTTTTTCCCTCTCTCCTCCATCTCTTCTTTCTTGTCTCTCTCTCCTCAGTCCTCCCTCTTTCCAAACGGAACCCACAGCTACAAATAATATAAATAAAGTTCATGATTGAAAAAATTTATTGACAAAAAGAAATATAAAACACTTCATATAACTTTAATTTATCCATATATATATATTGCTTAACAGGTAGTACAACTCTCAAGAGAACTTAAGCTTGCTTATTACATTACATGAATCATCATGTCATGCATGCATGCATTTCATTCGATAGCTAGATATTAAAAAAGCACGTACAGATTTTATTAGCATCGATCGGTTAACCACGATGTATACTATATATATATATATATATATGCGTGTGTGTGTGATATAATTAATGATCTATAGAGTTACTTGATCCCCTTGGAAGCATAACGAGGTTTAACAATATTGTCGTGATGATGAAAGGTATTATTAAAGGCATAGCCACCAGCAGAAACAGCAGCAGTAGCAGCATAAGGGTTGTTGCTATAAGCATGATGATACTCATACTGATTATGATCCTCCTCATCATCAAACATGATCTCCTCTTCATCATCATAACGATGATGATTATTATTATTATTAGTATACATAGTGTTACTATTCATGCCATAGTTTGAAAAGTGATGCTTTGTGGGTGATGATACTGATGAAGCATAGGCATAGGCATTATGGGCATGAGGTGGTGGTGGAGGATACTGATGATGATGATGATGATGAAAACTCTGGGGATGAGGATGATGATGATGAGGCATCATGGCATGATGAGGAGGATGATGCTGATAATTATAATTATGATGAGTAGGTTTGTGAATGGAGGCATGGCTCTGTAATTGCTGGCTATGATGCCCTGTTGATGATGACTCCATCTCCATCCACATACTCTCATTTCCGTTGCTATAGGAGCCATAGTACTGTTGCTGATGCCCTCCTCCTAACCCCATTTTTGTTGCTAAAGATATATCTTTCTTTGTGTTTTGTTTCCTTGTGGTAGCCTAATAATGGCTCCTTTTTATACTTGTATTCATAGTTTAATTTATTTATTTATTTTGAAATTATTCTTTCTTTCTTTTTTGATAAATAATTAATGGAGATGGAGAGCCGATATATATGATTAGATTAATTATTCTTTGCAATATGGGATAATTGAATTATTTTGATGCTATATATATATATATATTTTGCTGGAATATTTTTTACTCAAATTAAATAAACGGTCATGAATTCTTGATGGTTGATCAGTTGATGAACCTAAAAGCTGCATCAACACAACGATTTGATAGAAAAAGAATCTTTAGTATTCCAATTTTATTATTATCATCATGGACTGTAATTCAATTTGATCCTTAATCAGTGTACTCTTCATATATTCAGCCTAATTCAGCATAAATTAATCCATCTTTTTAAAGTGAAAGATGTAGTGATTCTATGAAATCTAGTTTAATTTCTAATTAACGTTAGAAAATGCATTTTGCTAAAACTACCTCATAGACTTCAATTCAAAAGATTGATGCGTATGTATCGATCTGACTTAATATATATATATATATATATAGCAAGATGAATTATGATATAATTTGTATAGGGTTTGTTCATTCAAAAAACTATAAATCATAAAATGGAATAACATGCATCAAATTTTTGAATTGATATCACATTTTACTGAAAGAACTGCCTTTTTTTAAGAAAAAATTATTCTATGAACAAACTATTTAACCATATATGACCATGCATGGATTTCTATTCATAAAGAAAAGAAAACAAGAAAATTGATGATGGTATGGGGTAAGGCATGGATGAGCGCAGCAATATACCGATAAGTAGGATGCTTTAGTGGGCGAAGGGGCATCAAATTCCAGTTTTTGATGTGTGAGATTTACAATCACACACAAACATATATATAAATATATAGGATCAGATTCTCCCACTACTATATATGGATATGTCCAAATCAAATTTTGATTAACACCCACTTGATTGGACGCTTGTGTTGCGTTATTCTTTTGGATTATATTATTGCGCATTATACATATATTCTTCAGGTCATACTTGAAGAGAGATTATTATCGGATTAAATAATTATTATTTTTATCGTACTCGGAGACTTAGAAGAGTAACCAGTACTCTTTTAGGTAATTTATATTTAGTTAATTATTATTGTTAATTAGGGTTAAGTATTTTTAGTAGACTAAAGAATTAAGTATTTGAGTTTTTTTATTCTAATTAATGGGTTTAAAGTTAAGTAATCTTTATAGAGTTAGAGTTTGAGATGTTTATAAATAAAATAGAAGTAACTTAAAAGACAAGACTTTAATTTGAAGAGTGATTCATTCATCAACAGAGGTTACGGGGTTTAGTAGGTGATCTTGGCTTGACGCATGACAATAATTGTGATAATCTCCACCCCCAAGCTTGGTGTTTTCAGTTGGAAATGCCTGCATAACAGCCTTCCCCTTGGAGCAAATCTGCTGAAGAAGCAGTTTAAAATAGAAGGCAAATACCCCTTTGGGTGTGACTATACGTAGAAACTGATACTCATATTTTTCTTGAATGTCCTCTTACCAGAGCAGCATGGTTTGGTTCCCCTCTTGCATTCAAAACCACCTCCATTCATCCTTGAGATTTCCAGACTTGGCTGAGGAATTGTTTCATGAAAGGGCACTCTGAAACTGATCCCTCCCTTCATCAAACCCTTTGGTTCTGCTGGACAATATATCTTCATAGGAATGAAGTTATCTTTCAGAACTCTACACCAAATCCGGATAAGATCATCATGGATTGGAAGAGGAACCAGGACACCACATCTTTCTTGCAAGCAGCGGCTTCGGATCTGAACTTTTTTGACAAACCCCACACAGTGAATAGGCAGCACCTGACTCTGAATCACAACTGGAAACCGGATGACATCCTCATTGCTGGACAAAGATTCAAGGACAAGTCAAAGAACATTTTCATTGCTTTTAGTTTTAGGTCCTAAGGACCAATGTTACTCTTTTATCATTGTGATTTTGGCAGGTCAAAGAAGCTAATAAATACCTTCGCTGAAGGTCTCAGGAAATGACTAGAGATTAGCTCTGAACATCGCACAGATGCAGCTAATATCATTTGCCAATGCAACTTCAATCCTAAAGGAACCAGTCCAATGGTGAGCACGATTTTGGAGGACATCAACTACATGCTCACAGACCCCCTCAACAAATGGAAGCTTTCAAGGATGAAGCACAACATCAAGATGAAAGATATTTGGTCATGGATTGATAGCTACATTGTAGGAACTGTTTATTTCATGTAATTCCTTTTTTTCTCTGTTTCCTTCAATTCAAAAAAAAACTTTTGGACTGTATCAATAGTCGATTCTTTATACTTATACTCCGATTCAAATAGGGTTTAAAAAAAATAACTTTTAATGATATAAAGTTTACTTTTATCTTTTCATTTATAAATAAAAAATCATTAAATTATTGAAATATATATAATATATAATATTTTATCTTTATAATTTTACATTTCTTCTACACAAAATTTATAACACTCCTTATCTATCCCCATATCCAAACTCTGTGAACTTGATTAGATAAATCTTTATATCTGAATTTATCTGTTTCTTATCTAGATTCAAACTCAAACTCAAATAGTAATTTTTGTTACTCATTTTTAGATATAATGCTCTGTATATTTCATTTGCTAAAAGAGTATATATCATGTACAATTGCACACTAGGGTCAAAAGGATAAACTAAAATATATACATGAGTGTAAATTGGTAAAAACATATCTACCACTAACAATCTAAACAAATGTGATAAATTATTGCTCTAAAACCAATACTACGTATACGCTATACCAAATTTACATCACATGATTCTTTGTCCTTCGACTTTGGTTGAAAACTAATTAGGCCCAACTTACACGGTGTCCGTTCGTTTGCGCTTATAATATAATCTGCTCTGATTATAATTAAAGTATGATTATAATTAAAGTTGATTATTTGTGTATTGGTGTTTGGATGAAAGTTGATTATTTGGTGTGAAATTATTGAAATGGGTATGTAAGGATTGTGGTTGATAGATAGAAGGGTAAGGAAATTGATAAATTGTATAGGGGTAGAAATGTGATTGTTGCTTTTAAAAAAAATCAGATTTTGTCACTGTTTGCCTTGGGAATCGTGAAAATATGATTATAATCATAAGCAACTTATGATGTGCTTATTTGGTTGGGTCGACCATTCTATTTTTGCCTCCGAAATGGTGGACCAAAAGGACTAAAGTGTAGTAATCAGGCCCCGACATTCGGTGGACTATCAAAAAAAAATGGTCCACCGTTTGACACAAGATGAGAGAGAATGTAAAAAAGCACTCCGGACCCGAAAAAAAAATTAAATGTGGCTCATTTCAGGTATTCGGTCGACCATTTTTTGCATCGGTGGACCGAACGTTAGACCTGATAGCATTCTCAGGTTGAAATTCGATCGACCATTTTTTACATCGGTGGACCGAACGTCGGGCCTGATATCATTCTCAAGTTGATATTCGGTCCACCGTTGACAGAATCGGTCGACCAGTTCAAGTAAATTACTATTTTAGCCTTGTGATGTGTAATTGAATGTATTAGAGTATAGGTAATTATAGATATATATATAGGGGTATAAGTGTAATTGGGTGTGTTTGATTATAAAAAAATTAAGATTATAATTTGATGAGAAAAAAAACGCAAACGAACATGCTTATTACGACTATAATCAAAGCAAATTATAATCAGAGCGCAAACGAACTGCACATAGATCAAAAAAATCGTGGAGTTGGGAGAGGTTTGATAAATAAATTGCAAGCTGAGCAGCATAGTTATCACACCAAAGTGGTATTGGTGCTTTTACCTTAAGTTAAAGATCAATTTTTTATAATTTGTCATCTTTCAGTTTCAAATTCACTTTTGGATTCAAAAAGAAAGAGAGATCAGATGGGTAACTACTTTTTTTCTAGTCAAAAAGTGCCTGTAGTCTACAATGGCTACCATCTTGTACCAGGACTGCATGCTATATTGGTGGTACAAGATGGTAGTCAATGCAGACTTCAGGCATTTTTTGACTAGAAAACATTAGTTGCCTCTTTCTCTCTTTTTTTTTTTTCTTCCAATGATCTATTTGACATTTAATTTTTTATTTTAAATTTGAATTTATAAAACCCGTTTATAAAATCCCTATATTTTGCCTATCATTCACCTTTGATGCTTTTATATTGATGTCGTTTGTACATTATACCAATCCTTTGCTTCCAAGTGTGACAATTGGCACTCGGGTGGGATCATTGAATAGGATGGATGATATGCATATGATTAATAATAGATATGCAGATTATTGAAGAAGAAAGGTGATAGAGAACACTGAAGACAAATAAAAAAGAAAGGGCTAATGAGAGAAAATTAATGTCATGTTAGTCTCATATGATATATAAATAATAATAATATGACAAAATATGATCCAACTAAATATTACACCTAAATATTATTTGGCTTAGCAACATTATTTTAACATAGTTAAAACATTAAGGATCAAATACTTTATTTTCTAAGTATTGGGACTAATTTGAAAAAAAATCAAACTATAGGTATCAAATTATAAATTTAGGTAAAGTATAGGGACCAAATGATAAGACTAGAGTGACTGTTGTGAGTAGTTGGAATGTCTGCAAACAAGATTCATTGAAATAGGATGCGCAGAAGTAGAACAAAACAGAACACAACAGAGTCAGCAAAGCCAAGAATGATTGAATATATACCAAGCAATGATTGGAGAGACATATTCAGCATCAAATAGCAACAAGAACAAACTAATTACTCTCCAAAACAGAACTCCCAGATGGGAAAAAGTGCTCAAAAACTTAAAAGGTTGAAACTATTCTATCTAACAAGTCTAGTGAATAGGGATCAGTCACACAAATAGCAAGTGAATACAAGTACATCACTATATAAGCATGTTCTCACAACAAAACTCAACTTTCTCTTGCTCAGCCTCTCACCAGGACAGACAATCTGCTCCCCCTTCAACAAAGTCGTCAAACTCTAAATTATGTACAAATTTCCCACCCAGGATCATCGGCATCGTCTGACCTCGATGTGTTCCCGAAGAATATCTCACTTGACTATACGTGAAAGTCAGTAAAACTTCAGTTAAGAAGCTCCCACATGAGTGGCTCAAGTTCATTTCCAGGTTCATTAGCTCTCTCTGATGCAGTTTCCGGGCAAGAGGAATTTGTACTTCTTTGCATTCTCCAAAAGGTATGCGGGAAGATGAACTGCAGAATAGGAATGGGGTATCGGTCCCATTTTACCGATGATTTCCTTGAAGGTGTACTCTTCTGGAAGCATGTCAAATAGATCATCCCCATTGCAGATTACTTTCTGGATTCTTTTGCGATTCAAATAGTGAGAGAACCTTATTCTATCATTGTGGCTGTAGGCTTTCATCTTGAAAATAAAATCACTGATACGGCGGAAACAAAAGCTACAATGCCAGCCAGAATCTGCCAATAAGTCATCAGACTGGCGAAAATGAGCATACTTTGTCTTGCCACTTTGATACCTGTGAACCGAAGCTCTCCAGCTGCTATCATCCACGTGAAACTCGAAGGAATAGAGATAATTCCTCAGCTGAAGATGGAGGACTGAAGGTATGTCATCACACCACCTCAAGAGGTTAATAGTGTGAGCACTTGGTATCTCATCAACATCAGACATGATCAACAAGTCATCATCCGAGATACCGGCTATCTTGAGGAGATGATCCAGTGCTACACGCTGATATGCCTCCTCAACAAATGGGTTTTCTCCTTTCCTAAACCTCCCACCAACAGTCCCATAAGTTAACCGGGACTCGACAAACTTGAACTGCTCCCGGTTGCTCTTAAAAACAAGAGGTTTAGGCAATCCGGTGAAAGTAGAATTTGACTCAAGAAGGACAAATTCTGATATGTAAGGGTACAATTCTCTCCAGCGCAAGTTCAGTATTTCCAACTCATTACTGAACAACACAGCATCATAAACACGTCTCGGGTATGCTCGAACTCCCCAGCCATGAAGCCGGCAGATATTCTCCATGGACAAATCTTCGTTATAGTAATGTGGGATAAGTTTGAAAGGCTTGGGTGGCTTTTCCCAAAGTGGCCGCAGAAAGTACGAAATTTTCTGTCCGTGCATGTATATTCCAAAGATACACATTGGAACAACAGCAAAAAGAAATATGCAGGTTTTCATATCGATGCCACGCAAGAAACAGCGAATTCTCGACATGCCTGATACTTGGTTTGATTCCTGCATATTGAGAGAAAAACAGCTAAGCAGACAGTAAACACATGCCTTCAAGCATGAGTGCATGACAGATCACAAAGATAACCTAGCAATGTAGCTTCATTCAATCCTGCAAATAAGCTCATGCATAAACAAAACTTTAATATTCTTTTCCATCAGTTTATTTTCTGAATTATCATTTATCACACAAATTATCTTCAACACCATACAAGAACAACAGAAAATTGCAATTACAAAGTAGGTGAAAAGAGGTTTCCGGTGAGCATTTTCCATAAAACACACAAAGTAGTCCTGCAAATGTTCTGACATTTCTCATC
Organism: Chamaecrista fasciculata; assembly: GCA_003254925.1. Lineage (NCBI taxonomy): Eukaryota > Viridiplantae > Streptophyta > Magnoliopsida > Fabales > Fabaceae > Chamaecrista > Chamaecrista fasciculata. Next base: position 39,485 of record QANZ01046337.1, read on the forward strand.
AACTAACGTTAAAATCTTAAATTCATTCCAATTCCAATAGCCAAATTCAGATCACAACTATTCCGAAACATCCCCTTAAAGAGTCAACTGAACAAAGAAATAGCCATGACTAGCAGGTTAACTCCAGGACCATAATTCTGTCAACTGTATGTCAAACAGTGTACGTACTACCACGAAAATCCCATTCTAGACAGTAAACTAAATGGTTTTCGGCGTCCAAAAATGCCAAAAGTTCTGAGTTCTATGAGTCCATCATCATCTTAATTAGGTATTCCCACAGAAACCGAAAGTCACTCAAAACTGTAAACCCTAACCAGAACCACAGTAAAGAGACAAAAGAAATCAATGTTTCTGCACAGTTCACTAAAGTAAATCACACAAACCAGAACAACAACACAAAAAAAAAAAAACGAAGATACCTGGCCACAAACATCGCCGCACAAATCATCTGTCTTCTTAGAACAGTAATGGCCTCCGGCCTCTCCCATCATCCACCACATTCTTCCAAATTGCAGTACAATCTCGAAATCAGATGAAATAAATCAATCAAACCAGATCGATGCCCAATGCTGGATCGCCACTCCCAAATTCCCGCACAGATTCAATAGAACGAACGAAATTCGCACCCACCAAACAGAGAAAGCGGAAATGATAATGGGTAAGTGAAGTAGATTGATGGGTACGAAGGAATCGGCGTGAAGAAAAAAGGGTATGAAAGAAGAAATGAAATTAACGAAGGAGAAAGAAGGTACTAATTAATGGTGGGTGTGTTTTGAAAGAGAAAGAGGGATTCAGGTATTATGTATAGAGGAAGAAGAAGAAGAGAATAAAGAAATGAAGAAAAAAGTAAAAGCTGGAGCCTCTCTGGTAATGGGGTGGCAATTGGCGAAGCTTTACATAGAAAACGCACTGAAAGCCAAACAAACCGTTCTCTTTCTCGCTTCTCTGACTCTAACGCCTTTGTATTCTTCTGCCGCTTTTGCTTCTTACTGCTTATGTTATATATTGTGAACTTTCTTTCCTTGTATATTTCTTTTCGTCTCTTATCTCTAATCTTTCACTCAATTTATATATATACATTTTTTACGGCGAAAATTCATAAACTGCTCTTTTATGGAAAAGGGCACGCTTGTCATATCCACAATCCACAATAATTAATAAAAATGATAGTTTATTAATTCAGATATTTATTAGGTAATTTTTTTTTCTTTATGTGTCTTAAGTCTTAGTAACTCTTAAGTCTTATTTTCATTAAAAAAAATTAAGTCAAAGTATAAATTTGGTCTCATATTTTTTCTCAGTTTCCAATTTGGTCATATATCTTTTTTTGTTACATTTTTTGTCTCATATCTTTGTAAAAAGTACCAATTTGATCTCATATCATTTTTTGTCTCATATCTTTTAGTCAAGTTGCAAAATTGATCCTATATCTTTGCAAAAAGATCAATCATTGGTTGATCCTTTTGTAAAAATATGAGGCTACTTTTGCACATGATCTTAAGATATAGGACCAATTATACAATTAACCCAAAGATATGAGATTAAATCTGCAACCAAAAAATATATGAGACCAAATTGGGAATTGACCACCAAAAGTGCAACAAGAAAATATATGGAACCAATTTGGAAACTGACCCAAAGGTATAGGACCAAATTTACACTTTGACCAAAAATTTATAATAAAGATATAAAAATTATATATAAGGCCTATCGTTAAAAAAAATACTTCAAAGTAACAATTTTTAAAAAATAATTTACGGATGAATTAGTTTTATTTTTTGGTTGCCCAAGGTATCCCCAAGCTCGATAGGCTAAGGACTAATTCTCCGCAGATTTGAGCTCCATTTAAGGGTTTGCCGTTGGCCAATTGATTGCTGCATGCAGCAGGCGGGTTTCGAACTATCGACACTTGCTTAAGCAACCTGGTGAACTAACCACTAGACCAACTAAATTTGATTGAATGAATTAGTTAATTAGGATTAGGAATTTAGGATATATCGTATTGTAGTTATACCAAGTCGAAATGTCTCTCCCAAGTCCCACGTGGCTCATTGACGGCATCCCCCCTAATGCCACTTGTTTTCTTAATTAATTTTAGTTAAGGATAATCGATTAATTTAAAAGCTATTATTCCCTAGACATTTTCAAAAGAAATTGTAAAGCCATGTATTAGAGAGTGAGAAGTGGGAAGGTCTCGTAGTTTTTTTTTAAAAAAAAAGTTAGTTATTGGTTTAAATTTTTAAAAGAAATATTAAAGATAAAATACTATAATGATAAAATACTCCCCAGCATTAATAAAATAATTTTATCATTTTCTATTTTATCTAAAATGATAAAATTAATTATTTCATTTATTTATTAACCATTTTAACATAAAATTTTAAGAAATTAATGACTGAGATATTCTAAAATTACAAATAATACTATAAATAATTTTAAGTTAAAATTCTCACATATTTGTATTTTTTTTTTGAGTCTCCACTGAATCTGTTTTCTTTATTTGTTTTTCTATAAATACATTTATTATTATTTTTTTATATTTCGTCTTATACATAATGCAATACCATTTTTTTAACGACATACGCGAAAAGTGTTACAAACTCAAGCTTTTTTTAAAAAAGAAAGTCTGGCTATATATCTTGAATATTTGGTTTTTGGTTTATTTTTAGTAATCTTTCGTTTTATGCATGAAAAAAAAATACATAGACAATATATTGAGGCAAAAAAAATAGTAACAATATTTGAAGAAAATTATGAATTATAGTTAAAGTCGAAGAATATTCTAAGAAACAAAGAATAAAAAGAAATCCAAAGACTTCATGTCACGATGGAAGCGAAGAGGACGATGATTGAGAGGATTTAGGAAATGAGGTGGAAGGTGGTGTGAAGTGGGCCCCACCACGAGCTTCTCTTGTCTTGTGGGCCCCAACGGCCCAACCAACCACTTCTCTATTTCCTCGGATCACATACTTCTTAATAAATAAATATTATTTTTAAATATTTTATTATAACATTATTTAGTATAATAAATTATTTTTTATTACATTTTTAATTAAAAAATTGTAATTGGCCATTTAACTCTTTAAGTTATTCTGTCAAAATAAAATATTTAAAATATTTATTTTTATAATTAGGCATCGATCTTCAGATATTCAATGATTGATAGTCAAGTCAACCATTAATCTCTAATCACATTAGAGATTACCATTTAATGGATAAAAAGTCGGCCACCAAACTTACATACACAACGTTATTATTTTTTTATATTAACATGAAGTAGTAAAAACGTCTCATTGTTACAATTTTGGTCCCATAGCTTTTGAAAACGTCTCATTGTTGGTTTAAAACTGATTTTCATCCATTATTTGCCGTTAAATCCATTTCGCTCGTATTTGCCATGTCATCATTCAAATCAATATGTCAGATCATCTTTTAACGGCAAAAAATGGATGGAAATCAACTTTGGACCAACGATGAGACGTTTTCAGAAGTTATAGGACCAAAATTGCAACAAAAAAAGTTATGAGACCAAATTGAGACCTTTGCCAAAGTTATGGGACCAAAATTGCAACAAAAAACTATGGGACCGAATTGAGACCTTTGCCAAAGTTAAGGGACCAAAAGTGCAATTTAGCCATATATCTTTAAGAACAAATCTGCATTTTGGTCTTTCAATTTATACTAAGTTAACGAATTAGTTTTTGAATAATTAAATATGATTTGATCATTTTTTTCCATTATAAGAAAAAAATAGAAAAAGAGACAATCATCTAATATTTGAAAAGAAGGATGTTAGAGAAGAAGGAGAAGTTAACCGTGAAAACACCAAAAAACAAGATAAGAGGATGAGGTACAAAGACACAACAAAGGAGCACATCCTCTGAAAAACTGTCTTCAGCCAAACAGGTAAGAAGATCTGCAAAAAAGCAGAAAGAGTCACCGAATGGCAACCAATAACATGCTGGTAAACAGCCTTCATCATCGATGAATATGTAGATTCATCAAAATCTTCTATACACTCAAAGATGTAAAAAGTAGTAAAGTCTTTCGTACACCTAAAAAGACAAGGAGTAATGATATATTTTAATGAAAGGAAATATAACTTCTGATATAAAAAATATAGAAAATGAATACTAAGATCTAGGAAGAGAGAGATGAAGAATTTTGGGAGAAGCGGCTGATCTGAGAAGGGATTGAGAAGTTGAGAGAAAAAGACGATATACTAAGTGCAAGTTAGTAAATAGCATCGCATTACAAATTGATATTTCAAAACTCGAATCATTCAAAGTAGATCTTCTCTATTTTTAATATTAATTGAAAAAATTATAAAAATATATATTGTTAAAATTCAAAAGTCAAAGTACATATTTTAAAAGGAATTATTGATTTAATTTTCTACAACAATATACTTCTAAACTTTATTTAAAAAATTGTTTTAAAATAAGAACCTTGTCCGAACAATCATATATTTCACTTTTTCTTTTTTAATTTTTACCTGATTTTATGGTAGGGCTTTATTATAGAGAAGTGAAATATTATAAAACTTCACATTGTTCTCTACATTTTCTCAATTTTTTTCTATCATATCAAAAATTATAAATGAAAATTTAATTTAGCAGAAAAGGAAAAGACAAAAAGAAAAATCTCCTAGAAACTCAAACTCTCAATCATCCCCCCCTCCCCCAAAAAAAACAAAGTTCTGTGGCTCTTTTATCATAAAAAAATTTTATATAAAATAAAAGCATAAAAAAAATCTCCTGAAATTCTCAATATTAATATGACCTTCATACCATATCCAAATCCAACCCGCTCACTTTTTTGGATAAATATTAAAGACTAGGGGCTTGGCGTAACGTTTGAATTGATTTAAAGTAGAAGACTATATTAAATTTTTATATTGATAAAAGAGTAAGTTTGGGACCAATTTGAGAAATTATAAAATATTTAGGACCAATTTGAAATTACCTCATATGGAGAGAGTGAGTGGGGAGAGAGTGGTGGCATTTTCAATTTTTAATTGTTTTTTATATTTTTTTAATTCATTTATTTTTTTAAAGAAGTGGGGAGAGTGAGTGGGAGAGAGAGTGGGTGATTTTTTTTTCTTTTTTAATTTTTTAATTCACTATTTTTGACCAACCATAAGGGGTGGAGCCATATAATATAGTATAGATATAGATATAGATATAGATGTATAATTGCCTTTTAAATTTTTTTCTTTTCTCAATTTGCATGTAAACTCATTTATACAATAATAAAATAAATTTTTTTCATAGTATTTTGAAAAAAATAAAAAAAAAATAAATTTATTTTTTTATGATTAATAAACTATTAATTAAGTCCCAAGATTATATAGTCACACTTTGTTTAATCTTTAAAATTTTGAAATAGCTGATTTAATTTTAATTTCAAAATATATGATTCACTACAATTTAATTTTTTTAGAGATTGAATTATATAGTAGTAAAATTTTTATAAAATGATTAATTTACAATGTGTTATGAATTTTTAAGAATATTTTTAGAGAGTGAATTATATAGTAGTAAAATGTTTATAAAATGATTAAAATGACAATAGCAATATGATATGAGGACTCAAATATTAATTTACTCTCAAATAATTGTACGCTTGTCATAACTTTCACAGCATACTATTGCCTGGATTAATGAGGACGGTTGGTATATGATGAGCCGATTGCATGCGCAGATGAAGAAATTTCATAAAAATTTACGAAAAGATTATTCATGCGTGACATTTTTTAATTGATAATGAACTCTTATAAAATTGTATTGGTCTTTATTGAAAAATTCCTCTACTTTTCCATTACAATCATAGAATGATTCTACTATACAAAGTCAAATTCCACGTACTTTATACTATATAGTGAATATTTTGTACGTGTGCTTATTGATGAAGATTGGTTAGACTCCAACTTGCAATTGAAGAGTACTCCCACTCCAATTAATATATATATATATATATAAGAAGAAGAAGAAGAAAATTTTCTTTGATTAATTCATATGAATCAACTAAACCATAGAGTTTTATAAAGATTTATTTAAATTTTGAAAAGTGATGATTTTTTTTTTAATTTTTAATTTTGTACAAAAGATTGTTTTTAAGATTTCTATTTAAAAAGAATATATTTTTTTTTTATAATATTATCATTGTTACATTTTACATTGATCCAAAATTAAGTAGTAGTGTGGAAAAAACTTAAAAAATTCAAACTTTCAATTAAAAGGTGTTGGGTAATTGATTGAAAATAGAAGTAGATGATTTTAAGAAGTCTCACATTGTTAGTTTGGTTAGCAATTGTGAAGTTTTTTAAGAAGTCCCGCATTGCTTGGTTAGCAATTGTGGGAGAGGCTCAACTACTATAAAGGAGGCTCAAGACAAGTTCACAAGTGCACCAAGTCAAGACACTTTAAGCATTGTAGTTGACTTTTAAATTCATTTCTCTCTTGTATTTTAGAGTTCTTCTATTTGTAGAGTGTGAAAGATGTAGTTAAATAGTTGTTTTGTGAGAGTGTGGGTGTACTTGGGGTAAAGGTTGAGAGAATATTGTGTGATGTAACAATTTTCATATAGTATTTTTCTCTGGTTGTCTTTTGGCAATAGTCGTGGTTTTTTTTTTCGGTTTGGGTTTTCCACGTTAGTTTGTTTTGTGTTGTGATTGTGTTTCTTCATCCTATTTCTCTGGTTATTCTCAAGAGGGGAGAAAGGTTATTTTATTTTTATAAATATTATTATTTTTCCCAACAAGTGGTATTAGAGCCTACGGTTCGGTGGAGTAATTTCTGAGTATGCTCTTTGGTTGCAGTGTTGTCTGATCTCCCAGATCAAAAAAGGAATTATCTTGTGTTTTCTTGAGAATTGTTTTGGTTGCTTGGTTATTGCTGGGTTGTTGAAAGGAAGTCTAGTAGCGTGTGTTTGTTGCATTTGTTCTTTTTAGTATACAGTTGCAATGTTGAAATTCTCAAGCGCCATGAAGTTTGATATAGAGAAGTTTGATGGAGGAATCAATTTTGGCTTGTGGCAAGTGCAAGTCAAGGATGTATTGATACAATCAGGGTTACACAAGGCCTTGAAGGGAAAACTTTTTGAAAATAACGGATCTAATATGAGTAATGAAAATTGGGAGGAGTTAGATTTGAGAGCGGCGAGTGTTATTCGTCTATGTTTGGCTAAGAATATTCTTGCAAATGTGCAAGGAATATCGACAACCAAGGAATTCTAGGAAAAGCTTGAAGGGTTGTATCAGGCAAAGGAACAATTCGGTTGATGTTGAAGGAGCAATTTCATACTCTTCGTATGGATGCAGATACTGAAATTTCTGACCATCTTAGTATTCTCAATGGTATTGTCTCTAAAGTTATTGGAGTTAAAATTGATGATGAAGATAAAGCTTTAAGGCTCATATGGTCTCTTCCTTCTTTCTATGAGAACATGAAGCATATTTTTAATGTATGGGAAGGATACTTTGAATTTTGAAGAAGTTACCGGTAAAATCATTTCTAAGGAGAAATTGATAAAATGTGAGAGTCGGAATTCAATGGACTCGGTGATGGTAGCTAGAAGTGGGAGTGGTTGGAGGAAGAATTATGGTAAGAATATGACCAGCTGGAAATGTGGGAAGTCTGGGAATGTAAAGAAAAATTTTCCAGGTGGAGCAAGTTCGACAAAAGGCTCCAAGGAAGACTCTAACCTTATCTCTCTCGCTGTGGGAGAGGATGATCTTGTTTGAAGATTGGGTGGAGCATTCTCATGGTATTTCCGCGTTACCATGGAAGAGGATGAGTTGTTGTTAACGGGTTCACAGTTGCACATGAGCATTGGTTAGCATTGATGCAAGATGTGTGGTGGAGTTATGTCGATGGCTGAGGAACTTCCAAGGGGAGCCAACATGGAGGTAGCACCATAGAGTTCAACAAGGTTTTTCTACATGTGCCAAGGTAAAATTCTTAGAATTGGTTTATTCTAATTAAGTTAATACACTTTTATGGTGGAGTGTGATAGTTCTTGGTTTAAGAGCTATGATTGTCGGTGTTGACAATGAAGTTGAAGATGTGGTAATTTTCAATTAAGGCGAGATTTGTTGGGTAATTAATTAAAAATGGAAGTAGGTGGGGTTTTAAAAAGTCCCACATTGCTTGGTTAGCAATTGTGAGGTTTTTTAAGAAGTCACACATTGCTTGGTTAGTAATTGTGGGAGTGACTCAACTACTATAAAACGAAGCTCAAGGCAAGTTTACTAGTGCACCAAGTCAAGACACTTTAAGCATTGTATTTGACTTTTTAAATTCTTTCCTCTCTTGAATTTTAGAGTTCTTCTATTTGTGAGTGTGGAAGGTGTAGTTAAATAGTTGCTTTGTGAGAGTGTGGGTGTACTTAGGGTAAGGGTTGATAAAATATTGTGTGTTGTAACAATTTTCATATAATATTTTTCTCAGGTCGTCTTTTAGCAATGGTCGTGGTTTTTTTTTTTTTCCAATTTGGGATTTTCACGTTAATTTCTCTTGTGTTATGATTGTGTTTTTTCATCCTAGTTCTCTGGTTATTCTCAAGAGGGGAGAAAGGTTATTTTATTTTTATAAATATTACTATTTTTCCCAACAAAAGGTTCTTTTCATAAAAGTAAAAATTTATGAAAACTTTAAGCACTTTTTAAAATTCGAAGTCTTTTTTTTTTACACAATAACTAAAGTTCAAAAAGATTTTATGCAATTTAGCTTTTATGGAATGATAAAATTACCAATTTACTTGAGTTAAGATCTTTTACAATTTTGTTTTGTATGTGAAGTTTTTTGTTTTTGGCCCATTCCGTTAGGCTTTATCGCAACTAATTTAAATTCAACTTGTGTGGCATATTTATTAGGAGAAAATCTCTTAACAAGAATAACTTTATTTTTAAAGTTTCAAACTCAAGATCTTGTTAAATAATTTTAATGTTTTGGATAGAGTGTGAAATAAAGATATTAATTTTAATTAATTTATCACTTAATTTACAAAATTTCATTTTCTATCCCTCCTTGTTTCCATCCCACTTTACATTGTAAAACACGTATACAGAAGATTGTAATACTTGATATATTCCATAAATAGTAAGGATAACGACGATTTAATTATGACTAGGATAGTTCGTCCTCATTTCCTATCAAGTTGCATTGTCATAGCAAATGAAGGATAATAATGAATAGTTGAAGTAGTCAAAAAAGGACAATGTTAGATATTTATGCAAGAAAGAATAGTTCATATATATTCATTCAACACTTAATTTGGTATTGGAAAGACGACTTTTCATGTCTTGCAATTTCAAAATAAGTGGGATTCTTTGTGACCCCAAACGACTCAAATCGACTTTAATTTATATGTCTCATTGCATTAACCTATCTGTCCCTTTCTTTTCACTTTCTTTCAATCATGTTAGTTCAAGTTGTTTATACATTGCAATTTGCAAATATTCTTATCCCAAATGCTTTTATTAGGATTCAAAGCTTACTATATATACTAGCTAACAATTTCCTATATAATAACTACTTTCTTTAGTGATGATTGTAGTTTGGCGAAAAGGCGCTTTTAGGGTAAATTACATAAAATGTCCTTGTGATTTGAGGTATTTTGAGGTCGAGTTCTTACAATTTGAAAAGTTACAATTTAAGGACGAATTGCTTTATTAGCAAAAAAAAAAAGGTGTTGTGTTTAAAATTTAATAGAAATCTGGGCTAAAATATCATTTTAAGAATCTAACTATTAATTTTCTATGCATTCGACTCATTATTTCTATGAGGGAAGTATTCTAATGCAAAAATAGAAAATTTTTGGGGACTTTAACTCTAGCTATTGAAAAAATGGTTGAATATAATTGCAAAAGGGTCACTCGAATTCTGTCAAATCATAAAAATTTTCAATAGTCAGAGTCAAAGTCCTAAAAAATTTTCAGTTTTTGTATCAAAATCCCTCTCTCATAGGAACAAGGAGTCAAATGCATATATAGAAAATTAATAGTTAGATTCGTAAAATGGTATTTTAGCCTAAATTTCTATTAAATTTTGGACAAATGGTCCTTTTCTACTAACAGAATAAACCTCAGTCCCTAAATTATAACTTTTCAAACCACATAGACCTGATCATGAAATATCCCAAATCACATACAGCTTATGTGTTATTTACCCTTTAGTTTAATATAGAGCAATGTTATAAAGTTGTCGATTGCAAAGACAAAACATTATTTATCTCTTTCTCGACCTTTCTTCATTTCATTCAAAAGAATAAAGTACTTTATCAACATACACAATATCATCACACGATGAAAAATGTGGAATAACAATGGATCATTATTAGACCAGATCATGGACCTCAAAGTCTGCCCAACTCGAGTAGTCCAGCCCGCCAAAAATGCAATATGAGCCCGAAAATAAAAGTCCGAGCAAAAAAGGGTCTGAATTTAAAGAGCCGGAATATTATCGAGGCCGGGCTCCAGCTTCTTTTCAAGCCTGGCCCGAAAACCTGAGCCCGAATAATATGTATATATTTTATAATTTTAAGTATAATATATTATAAAATATATATCTATATTATTATTATATTAAATTATTAATAATATATATATTATATAAAATTTATAGGACAATATGAGTTTAAAGAAAATGGGATAGTTGTGTATATTATATTGTAAATAATTATTTATTTTATATAATAAAATATTTTATATTTCATAAAATACAATATCTATTATATATAATATAATTATTAATTAAATTATATATGAGAATTAAAAATAAATAAAATTGAATATGAGTGGAGAGTAACTAAAAATACTTCATACAAAATAATGTTCGTTGTGTAAACTTAATAACCTTATCAGTTATAAAATTTAAATTGTTTGAATTGTAACTTAAATTTTATCATATGATTTTTTATGTATAAATTGTAGAATATAAAATATGTAATTAATTAATTATATAATTTTATAAAATTAAAAAATGAGCTCAAATAAAAAAGAATTTATATTTGTTAAAACAGACCGAGCTCGACCCGAATAAAAACAGGCTCGGATCTGTTTTTTATGTGTTGTTACCCCCTAAAGCCCGACTTGTAATCAGGTCTAATCACTATGTACTACTCCACCTCTTTTAAGCAATTCCTTTTAATATATAATTAGAAAGGTTTCTTATCAAATAATTGTAAAAATAATTTTCAAGGTGAGGATTTCTTGCAAAACACCTCTCATAATAAAGTTAACAAGAGAATATGTTAAAATGATAATTTAGAGAATTAAAATGCTATTGAAAGTTAACAATAGAGCAGAAGATAGATTGAAAGGGTTATATGTAAGTTAGAAGTTTGAACTCGTATAAAAAAAAAGTTTTCTGGATATATACGTAAACAATTCTATAGATATCTAGAAAGGTAGTTATGATTCATTCAACATGCAAAAAAGACAATCACTCATGTGTTTGACAATCGATCGATATCATATCAGTTAAGAATAACCTAATTTCATATATGAATTGTTAAGATTAAATATCTATTTGTAGATTATTTTCTTCATTTTTTTTACAGAATAAATCAATAAATTAAACACCTTAATTATTATAGTTTAAACTTTAAACTCACAAGTGAACCTTTGTCATAAATTATACACCTGATTATAGTTTAAACTCGCCTGATTCTATGCATAAACTTAATCATGTACCCCAAAAGTCGCCAAGTCAAGTTAACCAAGTTTGATTAAAAAGTAAATATGAGCTTAATTAGAAGATAAGCTAAAAAAAAACTATTTCAAAAATATATTTATTTTTGAAGTATTAATTGAACTTATCTACAAATTAAATATTTTAGTTAGGCTCATGATGCAGTCTAACTAAATCTACATATTTTTTGTTTACATAAATTAATTTTGAATTTGGAGCGTTAGATTAATCTAGTTTGAAATGTACACATCCCTCTTCACAAGCTTAAACCTCATGCGTTTAAAAATAAGACTGCATCATGAGTCGGGTTGGCAAAATCCTGACTCACCTCATGCATTAAAAAAATATACCTCATGAGGCGAAATTAGTATATATCACTATTTTGGAGCCTCATACATTAAAAAAATTAGTGGGTTAAGTGAGCCAACCCGGCTCACCAAGCTGGTGAGCCGAGTTGGCAAAATCTTGGCTCACCAGGGATTCTGGCTCGGGTGAGCCGTAACCCGTGTGAGCCGAGTTGGCTCACTTTGACAGCTCTAATTTACCGTAAAGTATACTATGTTTTATAAATTTTTCATGCAAAAGAATTATGTTGCCATGACACTTTACCTTAAAAGTATATTAGAAATTCGGATTCAAAGTATTGGACCTTAATTTATCACTAACAATCTAGGTTATGACTTGTGACTTTTTTTAATAACTTTGACTTGTGATACCAAGAACCTAAAGGGTACCCAACCTGGCTTAAAACTAAATAGACTGAAAATTCATAGAAAGGTAAACTAATTAATTATATCATAAGCACATGGAAACTTTAATTTGCAGGAAACCATAAAATAAGTTAAAATATATTCGAGATTATAATTCCTTTATGTTTTTAGCCTACCCAACTCGATCGAGGTACAAGCATTGACGAAGGAATGGGGAGAGTTGATATCATAAGTTGGTTAGGTGCATTTCTTATAAATATTCTATTAATTGAGAAAACTTGAATAATAGACAAATAACAAGTTTCAATTTACAATTTATTTTGCAAATTAGACTAATGGATTGGTCCAAGTGATAAATAATTTGGGAGATTTTGTGAATACATTTATTTTTATTGAGACACTTTCTTCTTCATAACCAGGTGTCAAGTCAATCTAATTTAGTTTTATTTTTTGTAAAACTTAAGTATATTAATTTTAGATTTAATCCGACTTAAGACACTATATTTTTTTTATTTTAATACATTTTTATTCTTTTAAATTTTATTGTTATTATCCAAAATAATATATACATATTTATTATTAATCATAAATTCAGAAGTATATAAAATATAAATCTAACCTTGTATAAATATATATATTTTTATTGATATAAAGACAAAATATTTTTCGATAATATATATGTCAAAAAAATATTAAAATATATAGACTTAGTTTAAATTAAATTTACAGAATTTTTTAAAATGTGTGTGTGTATATATATATATTGAACCCAATCAACCTAATGAGTAATGACCCAACTTGATTATTTCTCATGTGTACCCTAAGTCCCTAACCCATCTGGTATACATTGTTTTCTCTTGGAACTTGAGAGTCAGAAAAAAATTTTGTTTCTTTTTTATTTTCTAAAATTAAAGTTTTAACTTTAAAAGGTGGCCACTGGCCATATATGAACTTAGGATTTCCCGATTTATAATGGGCCTTTTTGTATTATTGGGCTTAACCTTATGGCTTTTAAAACTAATTGGGTCCAGAAGTTGGGCTTAAGAATTGGAAAGCTGATCCATTATTCACCAAAAAAAATAGAAGAAAGCTGATCCATTAACATTCTATACAATTACAAATAGTGAAATTTGTAACTTGTAAGTGGGGGTTCTGGAATAAGTCTTGAGGCACCGAACCACGTTAAAGTTTTGTGTTTGTTTCTCTGTTTTCTCTTCCTTTATTTCTTGTGTGGGTTGCGCTTCTGCTCAACAAATGATATCAGAGCAGTGGTCCTAGCCTAGGGAGGAAGAAGGGAGAGGAAGGAGCAAGAGGAGGGCCGACCAGTCAATCGCAGAAGAAGGTTCCAGTGCCACGTCAAGAGAAGTTGGTTCAGTCATATTTTTCAATTTTAATTCCAGTTTTGAAGTTAGTTTTTTGGAATTTGGATTGGTTGTCTATTGGATTGTCTGTGGTGCTGGTTATTGGTTGTTGGCTGTTGGTTGGTTTGATGATGACTCTGAAGTTTTGAAGTTCCGTTATTTGATGAGAGAACGAACTTTGTGATGTGGCAATGCATGATTTAGAACTATTTGGTTCAAAGTAGGGTCTTGAATATGTATTGTATGATGAGTAATCGAGTGGGATATGTGCGTGCAACGAGGAGAGGTTGTGCAAGTTATGAAAAGTTACGTTGGCAACGAAGAGATGTTGCACAAGCAAGAAGAGATGTCATGAAAGTGAAGAGATACTGTATTGACGATGTTGTGCAAGCGACAAGGGGATGTCGCGTATATGATTAGAAGATACTGTGTTGGTGACGAGGAGATGTTACACAAACAAGAAGAGATGTCATGCAGGTGAAGAGATACCATGCTGACGATGTTGTGCAAGCGACGAGGAGATACCACACAGGCTATTTGAGGGAGGACTTGAGTGTTCTCCAAGATGAAGATCAGAAAAGCTGAGAATGTAGAGAGATCGGTTTTTCTGATAGAGTGAGATGATGTGGGACTTTAGATGAAGGGAGGATTTGTTGGGTTTCTTCCTCAGTCTCACATCGGTGGGATTGAAAAAAAATTCAGAGGGTGAGGAGCCTATAAATAGGGAGGGGTTTTTTACCTTGAGAGGTACCACAAAATTACTAGCCTATGAGTGTAAAGGGGCTTAGGTAGTTATGTGGAGGAGGATTTATAATTTTTCCGTTCAAAAATTGTATTGAGAAGGGTTTGTAATTTTGTCTGTGCAAAAATTATAAATAGTGAAGTTTGTTCCAGTAGAGACGGTGGAGTCTTGAGGCATCGAACCACGTTAAAGCTTTGTATTTGTTTCTCTGTTTCCTCTTCCTTTATTTTTTGTGTGGGTTGCGCTTCTATCCAACACATAGTTGGTTGATCACAAAAATAGTGGATAGTATGTCTGTTATTTCTCACATCTCACAAATAATGATCACAATATCTAGTCTACACGTACTTCTTGTTAACTAATAACTTCAAAGAACCCTAACAACACCTCCATCATCGATCTCTCAGCATCTTCATCTTATAAATACGTTTCCATCAATCAAAACCAAGTTAGCAATTTTTTCTCTTCTAAATTCTCTTTACTCTAATCATTTTGTGCACTAATTTGAACATTGAAGTTTCTTCACAGGACTATCCATGTAAAGCTTTTGCACATGACTTATTGTTCCATTACTCTAGCAACTTGTCAAAATTTTTAAAAATCGAGAACGAACTGAAAATGCGGTGACAGTTGTGTAATTATATAATAAAAGGGTGAAAAATACGATGATTAATATATAGATGTCGCTGAGTTTCGAAGATGAGTCATAAAGACATCTTTATGTTATGTGTTCTTGTTGGAACAATAGTCAATGTTATGTGTTGACCAAATTAAGGCTAGCGTTTCCACTTCTCAGTCCTACACATAAAAAAAAAAAAAAAAATTAGAAGCTTATTTTAGTTGTGAAGGGGATTGAGGAGCTTGGATGAAATCCTAGAGGTATGACCTGCAAGATAATAATTATAGTGGTATATTACTAGTATCTTATTCATATTTGTAAATATTTATTTTTAAATATAAAGAATAATATTATAAAAATTCATGTATTGAAAAAAATCAAATTGTAAAGATAAAATATTAAATATGTTATATGTATTGAAGTACTCTAATAATACATTATTAATTATGATCTAATTTTGTATTTTAAATAGTTTTTTATACAAAAATTGATGAAAAGTAAGTTGTTAATAAATGAAAAGAAATCTTATTTTAAAATTTTTCCGGATATGAGTCCGAATATGAAGATTATACATTTAGACTATTCGTCGAGTATAGAAATGAAGATTAGTTTTAATACATGTTCATATTGTTGGGGTTCTTTTGTTTTTTTCAAAGTCCCACATTGGTCAAATTAGAAAAGTTGAGTGGGTGAGGAAGCTATAAATAGAGAGAGCTTTTCACCTTAAGAGGTACCACAACTTACATAGAAATCCTAATGGGTGTATTGGAGTTTGGGTAGTTGTGAGTCATTTTTTAGAGAGGGTTTGCAATTTTTTCCGGTCAAAAATTGTATTGAGGAGGGTTTGTAATTTTGTCCGTGCAAAAATTACAAATAGTGAAGTTTGTCCTAGAGGGGGACTGTGGAGTAGGTCTTGAGGCACCGAACCACGTTAAAGATTTGTGTTCGTTTCTCCGTTTTTCTCTTCCTTTACTTCTTGTGTGGGTTGCGCTTCCGCACAACAAGTGGTATCAGAGCTGTGGTTCCGGCCTAGGGAGGAAGAAGGGAGAGGAAGGAGCAAGTGGGTCAGGTAGTCAGCAGAAGGTTTCGGCACTGCAACGTCAAGAGAGGTTGGTTCAGTCTAGCTTCTGATTTTAATTCCAGTTTTGAAGTTAGTTTTCTGGAATTTGGAGTGGTTGTCTGTTAGACTGTTTGTGGTTGTTGGTTGCTTGTGGTGTTGGTTATTGGCTGTCTGTTTTCTGTGGTGCTGGTTATTGGTTGTCTGTTTATATGATGTTGACGACCATGAGGTTTTAAAGTTCCGTTATTTGATGGGAGAACGGAATTGAGATAAAAGATAAAAAGTGGAGGTGTTGTGCGCGCAACAAGGAGAGGTTGTGCGAGTGATGAGATGCTACGTTGGCAACGAGGAGATGCTACACAAGCAAGAAGAGATGTCATGCAGGTGAAGAGATACCGTGCTGACGATGCTATGCAAGCGACGAGGGGACGCCACGTATGTGATGAGAGGATACTGTGTTGGTGATGAAGAGATGCTACACAAGCAAGAAGAGATGTCATGCAGGTGAAAAGATGTTGTGCTGACGATGCTGTGCAAGCGACGAGGAGATTCCACACAGATTATTTGAGGGAGGACTACAGTGTTCTCGGAGATGGAAATCAGAAAGCTGAGTATGTAGAGAGGTCAGTTTTTCTGATAGAGTTTGATTATGTGAGACTTTGAATAAAGGGAGGATTTGTTGGGGTTCTTTTGTTTTTTTTCAAAATCCCACATTGGTCAAGTTAGAAAAGTTGAGTGGGTGAGGAAGCTATAAATAGAGAGGGCTTTTCACCTTAAGAGGTACCACAACTTACATAGAAATCCTAATGGGTGTATTGGGGTTTGGGTAGTTGTGAGTCATTTTTCAGAGAGGGTTTGCAATTTTCTCTGGTCAAAAATTGTATTGAGGAGGGTTTGTAATTTTGTCTGTGCAAAAATTACAAATATTGAAGTTTGTCCTAGAGGGGGACCGTGGAGTAGGTCTTGAGGCACCGAACCACATTAAAGATTTGTGTTCGTTTCTCCGTTTTCCTCTTCCTTTATTTCTTGTGTGGGTTGCGCTTCCGCCCAACACATATCTGGATTGAATCTGAAAATCATAGTAATCTAATCATGATTTTTCATAGTAAAGCTTAACGACAATTATAATAATCCGGAAAATCTCATTTCAATAACACAGATTAATAATTTGTAAACATTATATTGTTGACATTGTTGAGAGGGCACTACCGTTTCATACACGGATAAGCGGAGGAAACTCATAACATTACTTAAAGAAAAAACATTATATTGTTGAACTAAAGAAGCGAAATATGTTTACCAAAATAAAAAAAGGCAAAATATAAATTCAATTAATCTATATGTAAGATAAACTTAGAATAAAGATTTTCATTTTAAATGTTTTCTATTGATTTAAATAAGTTAAGGTTTTCTATTGATTTTAAATGTTTTATATATTTTAAAGAAGCCATAAACGTTTTTCTAACATTTCGGAAAAGAATAGTTGAGTAAATGAGTAGTTGTTGATTTTATTATGTATGTTCTGGATTTGAAGTTGTTTACTTTATTTTTGTAGTATGAACTATGAACGTTAATATTTTTTAAATATAAATTCATAGTAAAGCTTAACGACAATTTTATTTATTATACAAAAAATTATAATAATACTTTTTTTGTAAAAATTAAAAATACTTTTTAAAAAATTATAAACTCAACACGCGGGTTCAATCCAACTCAGCCCATGCTCACTCCAAATTATGTGACATATTCAACAATGGATTTTAATTAATAAAAATGATTTGTTAGGTACTTATAAGTTATAACATTAATAAATATTCAAGAAATTTTTAAACTAAATGAAGTTTTTAACACATTTCACATTTTCACTACATATAAAAAATGTATTGATATCATCACAGTTAGTCCCAACAAAACAACGCACGAAGAATTGATAGTGATTCAAGCCTTCTGAAATTTACTTTGTTTGCAAATATTTTTGTAGAAAGAAATAAAAAAATGAATATGGCCACATTGCCACTCATAATCTATAAATTATTAAACGGCCAAAGAGTCATTTTGGTTCTAAATGTATACTCTAATATTTATTTTGGTCTATTATGTTTTAAAATGTTTAAACTGATCTTAAATGTTGACAAAATGTTTTATTTTGGTCCTAAATGTTGGTAAAATGTTTCATTTGGTCCGAAATTATTGAAATTGGTCATATATCTCCTGTCTCTCATTTCAAATTTAAAGAATTTGTTAAGAAGAACTCGTAGCTCTGAATTCGTCGCATTCGAATTTGGAACAAGAGATATATTATCAATTTTGCTTGTTTGACCATGAAACAAGCAATCTACTTTTAGGACTGATTTGACCTCATTTGCTGACGACCCCAACTGGATAGAGAAATTACTCTGTGAGAACAATACGTAGCTCTAAACTCGTTACATTTGAACTTGAAACGAGTCATATTCAATAGTTTGGACCAAAATGAAATATTTTGCCAACATTTAGGACCAATTTGAGCATTTTGAAACATAATGGATCAAAATGAACATTAGGACATACATTTTGGACCAAAATGAACCTTTAACCTAATTAAACCATAATTTAATTCGACGATGGTTGTTAAAATCTCGATTTAAATTTTAAAATCTTACGAGTTTACGATCTTACCTAGATAAAACGATTTCGATTTTAAGTAAAATCTAAATTTATTAGAATCTTACTTAAATCTCGATTTTATATATACAATTTTACATTTAATCGATTCTACGATTTTACAATTTTATCATGAGAATTTACATTCTCTTAAAGTAAAAAATATTAAATATCACTTCTATAAGATGAAATATTTTAAGAAAAATATTTTAAAGAAAATTGTTTAATGATTTATTAGATAGTAATTTGTTAAAATATGACAAATCTTCAATAATTATATACTTATAATTATATTTTTATGCTATTAATTATCTTACCTATATTTTTATATATAATGACAAATGAAAAAAATAAAATGAGTATGTTTTATATTATTTATACTTAGGTAGACTCTTATGATTTTACGATTCGATTTTACGATCCGATTTTACACCCTATTTTCGAGTTCACTTAAACTCTCGATTTTGACGACCTTAATTTCGATGCATGTGGGATCGATCCATGGAAGTTTAAAGAGGCCTCTCAACAAGTCAACATCACCTTATCTTAATTAAATTGGTTTATGCATGTATTATAGTTCACAATCTTTGATAATGAAAAAACAAAAATTGTATTTAACTAATCTTGTTTAGCCGTTAGAGTTTAGACATGCTTCTCATGTTAGCGTAAGAAAATAATTATGTATTTATTTCTATCTTTTATTTAACGTAAATTACAATATACTAAACTAATTATTATGCAAGTATTAGTGTATTGCTATATTTATGAGTATATACAAAAACGCAATTAATTTTTGTAATTAAAAGTGCCACAACTTTAGAAAGAAAAACAGAAAGGGAAGCCCGTTTGGTATCTTATATTGTAATTAATGTAGCTCCAAATTTAGTGGCAAGGAATGACAAGGCCTTGTGCAAGTGGGATTTGTTATTTCTTTTGGTGACACGTAATTAATTTTTATTTTAAAATAAATAAAATTAATATTTAAAATAAATTAATTTATTAAATTTTAGAGACATTTATGATTGACAATGACAACATAAAAGAATTTGATATCAAAATTGATATATAAAAATAACCTAAAAAAAAAACTCTTGTCTTGTACCAAAATTCAACTATATTTAGGACTACAAGGTGACAAGTCTCGAATTTTCTACTGTCTCTTTTATTTAATTTAATATATGTTTTGTGTTTCTTTAACAAAAAGGCAATAAAATGAAAAGTTCTCGATTTTTATCCTGTCTCTTTCGTTTAATTTCTCAATAAGTAAAAAGGCATATTCATTTCATTACGTGTGGCTGTGATCTGCAGAAGCAGATGGGAGGCTATGGAAGAAGAAAAGACTCGAGTTGTCGCTGTTGATATATATGGACAGCTTCACCCTATTCACTATACTATATACTGTACTAGTCTTTTTTATATACACATACACTTCACGTTCTAATTTAGATTCCATCTTTATTCTTTAATATATATATATATATATATTTGTTAATTCACTGAATTAACATTCTATTCCATTTTTTTTTGTTAAATTCTCAAGCTCCATCATTATTCATTACGACTCTCAATGTTCTGCCTTCTGCATGCTAGCTTCTATATGTATGTATACATTGAATTCTTTGCAGGTCATTCGTGCAATTCGCTTTTTCAACGGAACGACGCTATTCTGAATATTGCCAAGTGCCAACTTCAGTACGTTCGTTATTCACACATTGTGGTCCCTTTCTTTTCTTCTTCCGGAATTTTTATTAATTATGAATATATAAGAGAAAGCTGATCTTCACACTAATTTCTGTTTTCCATCCGATTAAAAATAAAGATATATATGAAAAAGATTAACCTAATTGATATATAAGCTAATTAACACTGATTAAGTAAGAAGTGATATGAGAAACTTAAACAACGTACAGGTTAAGTTTCTGAGCAGAGATCATGAAAATGGAGGATATCGATGAATCACACGGCATCTTCCATGGTGATGGTAGTAGTAGCTTGATCGGAATCTCTGTTTCTTGAAGCAAATAATGGAGGAGGAATCATGGAGGAGAACGCCCAAGCTCTCTTCGAACTCCATAATCCAGGCAAAACGACGACGTTGTTACTCGCCGATCGCCGAATCTGCTCTCTCGACGGCTCCGGCGACGCCGCCATCGTATTTGTATCGGCTTCGATGAACAGAGAGTGACCTGTGGAGTTCGATCTCGGAAACCTCTCCGCCATTCTAGATTGAATCGGAGGACTCGTGTGAGTACTGTGAGTGACAATCGCAGAAGAGGAATTAGTTCGAAACATCCTCGCCGTCGCCGGTGGCTCCTGCGATTCTAATTCGTTCTCCGCCGCCGTGGTGCTCTGTAATTGCTCCGATTCGCCAGATCCGTCGACGGCGGCGGCATTGTCGACGATCTCGGTGAGCGTGGCGCGACAAACAGGGCAAGTGAGATTCGAATTGAACCAAGTATCGATACAATCGGGATGAAAAACGTGATGGCATTTAGGAAGCAAGCGGATCTGATCCTTATCCTGAAACTCACCCAAGCAAACGGCACATTCGAGATCCGATTTTCCGATGTTGAGGTCCTTGACGGCGGAGTAATTGAGAATAGGACACTTACTGAGAACCTCACGGTGGAGACGGCCGCGGAGGATGTCGGCGGCGGCGGCGATAGGGTTTCGAGTGGAGACATAGGAAGAATTACCGCAATGGCGAAAGTAGATGGAGAAGACGCCCATGAAGATGAAAGCAGTGAGGAAAGCGACGACCATAATGCTGAAAGAAGCTTTGAGATTGTCGCGAAGGCTCAAAGCGAAAGGAGGAGCGTTTGTAATGCCTGACTGTGCATGGACGCAATTAGGGACTAAAATGAAAATCACCATGGCCAGAAACACTAGGTGCTGGGACCAGTCTATGAACTTAGCCTCCATAGCTTATTTTTTGTTTTTACTTCTTAGCCTGCCCTATATGTTTCTTTCTCAGAACTTCAATTTCCAAAGAAACAGAAACGAATTGGGACAATCGAGGATGGTTTTGCAGCTTTAGGGAAATAAAAAATATAATAATATAAATGAATAATTCTATAATTATTGTATGTCTATATAGAGAGAGGGAAATGTAATATGGATGTATGGTGGGGTTAGTGAAAGCGTAGTGTGTGAGTGTGGTGGGAAAAGAGTTAAATAGGAAGGGTGTGATTTGAGGGATGGCCATATGGGTACTGTGTCAGTGGGTGGCATGAGGAAGAAGTGACACGTGGCACATTTGAAATTGATAGGTGGCGAGTGGTGTGCCCATCTTCTTCTACCTTCTATATTTGCATCTATTCTCTCTACCTGGCTTTATTAACATTTTGGTTCTGCTTTTTGTCTCTTGTGTGCCTCAAATTAATAATCCTTAACATGTCAATAAGGTTTAACTCTGGCTTGTTCACATTCTGTTTATGAGAATTATATGATTTGAGTTTGATTCTTGGTGATATTTTATTTGGTGAGTTATTAGTAAGTACCTCTTTGAGTCCGAAGACTTGTTTGACCCTGAATTAAGACGTCATCTCCTCACCTAAATTTTAGGTTACCAAAAAAAAATCATCAACATTCTCAAACTCACCATGCTTCTTGCTCTTTTCATATTCTCACACTTAGTTAACGTACAAAACATTTATAGATTTAGTGTTTATTATAATATTTTTATTAGTTAATTCTTGTTATTAAAATAGAAATTTGTGAAATCAAGTCGATTGTAAGGCACCTTTTTTTTTAAATAAAAAAATTTAGGTGAGTTGGACTCTGGAAGTTCACCAAGGCTAGAGCATACTTCCAGATTTTATAAGTATTTACAGAGATATTTACAGTTTGCTTACCAACAAGACCCTCACATCAGTAGTAGGAATCGAACTTACGACCCTGTAAATTATGTGTCAATTCCTTATCAATTAAGCTAATTTTTTTTATAAGGGCCAATTTTAAATATCACAAATACATATAAAATTAATTTAAAACAAATAAAAGAGATCAATTTGAAATTTTAACTCATACATAAATGATCAACTTGATATTGAATATATAAAATGTAATATGATTGTTATAGAGGGGAATTAAATTTTTATTAATCATCATTCTATAAATTTGTTTCAACTTATCAGTTTGACTATCTTAGCTTGTGCCCACTATCTTAATTAATCATCTTTCTATAATTTTTTTCCCTTTTTTTTCAGGCCAAAAAAAAATAGCTAGCTCTTTTTTAAAAAAAAATTATTACTAATTCCTATTCCTCCTCATCCTGCTTATTTTCTATATGCTGTTCAATATTCCTATTCGCATCGCATTGTCACACATCGGCCCCCATAAGACCTTAATTCGTGAAATGGAAGCAACATACCCACACCCTGATATATGGGTGTGTGAAGACGAAAAGGATTTTCATGCATAAATATATTCATATAATAATGTATTATTTTATTTTCTATGTATATACATACATACATACTCTGTCCACTTGGACGAATCAAATGCGAAAATGATACGGCTATCATTTTGGTTGAATTTAAAAATAAAAAGTAAAAAATAAAAAAGAGGAGAAGAAACCGGTCGAAAAGCACACAGTATTTAGCGGCGGCAAGAAGCGTTGCATGAAGAATAGAGTCCAAAATAGGAGAAAGAAAGAACTAGAGATTTGAAGTCAGCAAACTTATTATATATGGCGGTTGAACTTGTACTTTTCCCGCTTAATTGATGTTCATGAATTTCTCCGCTGTGTTTTTTTTTTTTTTTTTTTTTTTTTTTTNTTTTTTTTTTTTAATTTCCACTCTGCAACATTGTCATTTTCACTAACTTTGCCAGCTACCATATTTTGATATGTACACATCAATGAGAGTGAGTAGATATGCTAAATTATGAATAATTTAACTGATCTAATTCCTCAATGAGATTGTTCTGGAAGGAAGGAGAGGCATCTGATATCTATTTTTTGAATTATTATGAGAATTTTAAATTTTTTCTGAAGGTTTTTCATTAAAATTTGATCACAATAAATGACCTGCATTTATATAAATACATACATTAGTATGGTTAATTCTTTTAAAGTGAAACGCTTGACAAATAAAAAGATATATAATTAAATAAAATATGATAAGAAGGCAATACACTTAAGTTTGTTAAAAAGTAGTGATAATAGAGAAATCGTCCAAGAACACTAACCCTAATATCGGGCGTTTTGTGCGAAGGGTGTCCTAAAAATATCTATATTCAGAGAGCGCTCTCTCTGAATAGGACGTTTAGAATAACAAAGAAAGAAAAATTTCTCTTAGGGGTTGAGATCTAGATAATCGACTTTGAATATTAAAAGTAAATTACAGTATCCTATGCGATTCATTCACTTACAAGAGGCATAGAAAAACTCATCCCCTCAAACCAGATAATAACATTGATTAATTAAATTAGAACATGATTCATCAAGTAGAAAGAAAACAAGAAGGAAAAATGAGATGAAGTTATATATAGATAGAAGCAAATTCATTGTATAGTATAAAACGAAGTAAAGAAAAGAAAATAATTGTGCAAATATTGAAGAAGCATGCATGAAAATGCAAGTGTACGGCGGTACACAACAAAATATATTTAGTACATTAAATGGATGATGCAACAGGGGATGGAGTTGGAGTGTAGGATAGTACAAAGAGAACAAAGAGAATAAACAAAAATACAGAGGAAATTGAAAGTCTGTTTGATATTTTAAGGGTATGGACACAGCCTTACCTTTGTCTCCTTTCTCTTTCTATTTCTGGCTATTCCTATTTCCTGCGGTGCCGTCTTGCTTAATTCTCCATTTCTCCCTTACCTTATCTTTTTTTTTTGTCTTTTCTTTTAAATACATCATAACTCATGTATAAAAGATCAACTAAAAAAAAAAAAAAAACTATTAGTGACTATTTAGATTGTGTTTTAATGGCGCTTTAACTATATATTAGTAAATATATAGGAGGATAGTTACTTGATAGTTGTAAAGAATGTTGTACAAATGTAATTTTCTACGGGTCATCTATGATAATTTAAGTTAGAGACAATTCTGCTGAGCCAAAAAATAACAAGGGAATTTGATATCCAACTTAGTGATGTCTAAGTTTTAATTAAAATAGTTGCATGCATTTCAACTTTTTTTTTTGTCAACATACATATTCCATTTTATTCCTATCCATTGTTGTTAAAAAAATTGTTCGATCTTACTTTTTGAATTTTGAAAGTATAATTTAACAATTGGCTGAGCATAAATAAGTTTATTCTTATATATTTGTTATGAATTAAAGTACACTAATGAAAATAAAGTAAATTTTTTTAGCATGATCTCAATTATAGAATTATATAGTATGAATAAAGTTTATGACTAAATAATCTTTATAAGAAGTTTTATGAATGTATTTTCAAGTACGCGGCGACAGTTTTTCCTGAATCTTACGTATGTATAGATTTGTTTTGTTTTTCAAATAACGAACATAACTTCTATTAAAAGTGCCAACAAGATGTATCGATTTTATGTATAATCAACATCCTCGTCGCTTCTATCAAAACTTTCTCTATACGTATTCTTCCCCTATTTGCACACATATTGAGAGTATATTTGAAAATCAAAACTTGTACTAAGAGTACGAACAAAATGTGTCGATTTTGTGTATAATCAGCTTTCTCGTCGCTTCTATCAAAACTTCTAAATGCTTATCTCAACTTGAAATTCAATAAGCATTCATTTAAACACATCATTCTCTATACGTATTCTTACCCTATTAGCACACATATTGAGGGTATATTTGAAAATCAAAACTTGTACTAAGAGTATGAACAAGATGTGTCGATTTTGTGTATAATCAACATTCTCGTCGCTTCTATCAAAACTTCTAAATGCTTATCTCAACTTGAAATTCAATAAGCATTCATTTAAACACATCATTCTCTATACGTATTCTTACCTTATTCGCACACATATTGAGAGTATATTTGAAAATCAAAACTTCTATTAAGAGTACGAACAAGATGTGTCCATTTTGTGTATAATCAGCATTCTCGTCGCTTCTATCAAAACTTCTAAATGCTTATCTCAACTTGAAATTCAATAAGCATTCATTTAAGAACATCATACTCTATACGTATTCTTACCCTATTCGCACACATATTGAGGGTATATTTGAAAATCAAAACTTCTACTAAGAGTACGAACAAGATGTGTCGATTTTGTGTATAATCAGCATTCCCGTCGCTTCTATCAAAACTTCTAAAAGCTTATCTCAACTTGCAATTCAATAAGCATTCATTTCAGCACATCATTCTCTATACGTATTTTAACCCTATTTGCACACATATTGAGGGTATATTTGAAAATCAAAACTTGCACTAAGAGTACGAACAAGATGTGTCGATTTTGTGTATAAATCAACATTCTCGTCGCTTCTATCAAAACTTCTAAATGCTTATCTCAACTGGAAATTCAATAAGGATTCATTTAAGCACATCATTCTCTATACGTATTCTTACCCTATTCGCACACATATTGAGGGTATATTTGAAAATCAAAAAGGGAATGGCGAGAAGGGAAACAATTCGAAGAGAAAATAAATCCCCTGAAATCTGGGGGTTGAAACTTTTTGTGAAATTCAAGGAATCTGGACTGTCCAAGTGATCCAACGATACTCCATTTGCCATGTCACTCATAAAAACCAAATGATTAGTGAAATGGTGTGTTTCTAGACAAGAAAATATTGGCCACTTCTGAATTTTGAAAGTATAATTTAACAATAATTGGCTAAGTATAAATAAATTTATTTTTATATATTTGTTATGAATTAAAATACACGAATGAAAATAATGTAATTTTTTTAGCATGATATCAATTATAGAATTAAAAAATATGAATAAAGTCTGATTAAATAATCTTTATAAGTAGTTTTATGAGTGAATTTCCAAGTATACGATAATAGTTCTTTCTAAATCCTACGTATTGATTTGCTTTCCTTTTCCATAACGAACATAACTTTTATTAAGAGTACCAACAAGATGTGTCGATTTTGTGTATAATCAGCATCCTTGTCACTTCTATTGAAACTTCTAAATGCTTATCTCAATTTGAAATTGACTAAGTATTCATTTATGCACATAATTCTCTATACGTATTCTTACTCTAATCGCACACATATTGGGGGTATATTTGGAAATCAAAAAGGGAATAGTGAGGAGGGAAGCAATTCGAAGAGAAAACAAATCCCTTGAAATTCATTGTAAAATAAAAAAAATTTGGACCGTCTAAATGATCTAATAATGCTCCATTTGCCATTACCCATATAAACCAAATGATTAATGAACCAGTGTCTTTCTAGACAAGAGAATTGGCCACTTCTAATTGAATGTAAAAGAATGACATAAAATTATAGATAAATGATACACATATAACAAGAAATTATATTAACCAATCTTTATAATATTATTTAAACTCTTATTAATAAGTTCTCCTCCAAATTTTCCCTCTTATATATATTATTTACTTGAAAAAAATAAAATAAAGCATTTAAATTATTTTTTTAAAAGGTAATAACCAAATACTTATCATATTCATATTAAATATATTTTCAAATGAAATGTATTTTATTTTTTTTTCCCAATTTTCAAAGTTTTTAATTATCTTATTAAACTTTCTAAAAGATTATATATTTGCATATTATACACACACATACTTAAATCTTGCTTTGTCTATAAAAGATGAAATATGTTTAGAATATCTTTTAAATAAAATAGTGATGAAGTTTAAATGAGTGAAAGTGAACAAAGAGAGTGAAATAAAAATACGAGTGCATACGGGCTTAGTTGACCCAACAATGCAGCTTAGCCTCATCATAATTTTGAAATTGGGCCGAATCCTAACAAAGTGATAGTCAAGTAGTATAAATGCAGTAGGCCGAAAAAACAAAACAGTAGTATAATGCAGTAGAGACATTTCACTCAAGTCCATAAAAAAAAAAAAAAGACATTTCACTCAAGTGTAGGGATCATATCAGACAAATATCAATTATTTTTTACTACCAAAAAAAATATCAATTATTTTTGGGTAAATTACACTTTGGTACCCTATATTTTGACCTTATTTCACTTTGGTACCCTGTGGTTTGAAACCTGACATTTTAGTACCCTGTGGTATTCTCCATTAACACTTTGGCACCCTTTGGAGCTATTTTGTAATTTTAACCATAACAAATTTTGCAAAAATTACATATTAACCCCAAAAAATTTTCAAAAAATTACAAATAGGTCCCTAGATACTTATTATCTAAATATCTAGGGACTAAAATGAAAATTTAAAAAAAAATTTGGGGTCAATATGTAATTTTTGAAAAAATTTGTTATGGTTAAAATTACAAAATAGCTCCAAATAGTACCAAAGTGTTAATGAAGAATACCACAGGATAACAAAGTGTCAAGTTTCAAACCACAGGTACCAAAGTGAAATAAGATTAAACCATAGGATACTAAAGTGTAATTTACCTATTTTTTTTATCGGTAAATTCCAATAAATGCTCGTCCCAATTACCGTATACCTCTACTCAAGTGATCAGTTGAGTGGTACAACATTTTAAATGTGTTTAGGAATGACAATTTTGGTGGATATTAAAGATACCTGTCCGAATTCACCCGTAAAAAATATTTGATATTTTTTGGATATCGAATATCGGATAGGGTACGAGTAGTGAAAAATAAAAAATTATCAGATATTGGGTGGATACAGATATTACCTCAACTATCTGGTATCCGTTCGAAATGAACGAATAGTTAGGGACCTAGTATCTAATACCCTAAAATATAAATATTTTATTATATTTTATACATTTTTATTATATTTTAATTATTTTATTTTAATTAATGGATATTGAGAATATTCGATTTTTAAATTAGATATGCTATCCTATATCTATTATTTTCGGGTATTTAAAATATTTAAGGAATCAGTCAGATACCAAATATTGAATATGGTACCAGTACAAGTACTAAATTTTCAGATACAGATTAAAAATTTAAATATTAGATAGGAGGAACGAATACAAATACAAATAATAATAAAAAAAAAACAAATACCCTATTCATTACCATATTTCTAAATGCGTTCCTATATAAAGGAGGGAAGATCTCTCATGGGAAAACATCATCTTTATGACTCAACTGCCAATCATCATGACTATAATTTTTCATATACCTTTTATTTATTTGGATACTAATTATTTCTTGTTCCAGTAAGAGGTTTTATAATAAAAGTTATAATGTTTTTCAATTTTAAATACTGTTCAAAAAACATTATGAACTTAAAAATTGATGAAATTTTTATATATTTAATTTTATTAAGATTTTCATTTTTCATTTTTTTTAATTTTATAGTGATCTAAAATTAAAATTAATTATTATTGTAACTAATAATAGTAAAAATAAAATTGATGAAATTTCTAATAAAAATAGATTATTTATCAAATGTTTTTTAAGAACTAAGTATGGGTCAGTTCGTTTCCGTTTTTTTTAGAATTTGTTTTGATTATAATCATGTTTTGATTATAATCAAATTTGATTATTTTTGTAGTGGTGTTTGGATGATTGTTGATTATTTGTGTGAAATTATTAAAATGGGTATGTAATGATTGTGGTAGGTGGATAAAAAGTAAGGAAATTGATAAATTGTATAGGGGTATAAATGGAAGAAAAAGTTAGAAAAAGTAAGGTGTGATTTGATTATAATAAAAGTGTGTTTGGATGTGATTGTTGTTTTGAAAAAAAACAAAAATGTTACTGTTTGCCTTGAAAAACGTGAAATCTTGATTATTTTTGTGAGTAGGTTGGGGGATGTTTTTCCGAATCGGTGCACCGTTTCATTTTTTGCCTACGAAACGGTGCACCAACGAGGATTAAAGTGTCTTTGAGTGTCGACATTCAGTGCACCAGCGAAGAAAATTGGTGCACCGATTCGCATCAGATGAGAGAGAAAAGGTTGAAGCTGACGGACCCGAAAAATTTCTTCAATTTTCTTCAATTTTCCTCTCTCTCTCTCTCTCTCTCTCTCTCGCTCTCTCTCTCGCCTCAATGCCATGAAAATCAATCCAGGTTAGAAGAAGTTACTATTCGGTCTCAGCTCATCTTCTTCTTCCTATTCGGTCTCTTTCACTCATCAGTAAAATATTGCCATAGCCCATATCGCTTAAGTCAGCATTTTTCTGAAAGAAAATCGGAAAACGTGAGAATTCATACATAAGTCACAATTAATACTGATAGGTGGGTGCTGCAGGTGGGTAAATTTCTTCAATTCTTGAACCCAAACCCCACAGCGGTTCTCGCCGCCGCCTCCTTCGACCTCCCTTCTTTCACTCTCCGAAACTTCACTCTTCTCGGCGACGCCTTTCTCCGAAACGGCGTCGTCGGCCTCACCAGAGCCACCTCCGTCCCTTCTTCCTCCGTCGGCGCTGTAATTTACAACCAACCCATTTCTCTCTTCGACATTTCATCGAACA
Organism: Chamaecrista fasciculata; assembly: GCA_003254925.1. Classification (NCBI taxonomy): domain Eukaryota; kingdom Viridiplantae; phylum Streptophyta; class Magnoliopsida; order Fabales; family Fabaceae; genus Chamaecrista; species Chamaecrista fasciculata. Next base: position 69,829 of record QANZ01046337.1, read on the forward strand.
CCTCGTCTTCATTCTCCACCAGAGCCACCTCGTCTTCAGACTTTTGGGTTTCTTCCCAAATCACAACAACATCCTCACAGTGTTTCAGATAGTTCAGTCACAACAATGGGGAATCCCAAATCAGAAGCTGAAAATCGAATTCCCATTGTCTGAGAATGGGACGAGAGAGAGAACAGTGGGGAGGAAGAAGAAAAACAATGGCTAAAATATGAATTTCAATCCTAAATTATTTGGACAAAATAACAATTTAGCCCAACACAAGAATGAGTATTTCCAAAATGGTCCAATATTGAGGTAAAAGACCATTTTGTCATTTGTGATTGGAGAATGAATGTATTAGAGTATAGGTAATTATAGGTTTATGTATAGGGGTATAAGTGTAATTGAGTGTGTTTGATTATTTAAGAATCATGATTATAATTGAATCAGGAAAAAAACGTAAACGAACGTGTTTATTTTGATTATAATCAAAACAGATTATAATCAAAACGGAAACGAACTGGGCCTATATCTCTCAATTGACAATAGAGACTATTTCTCTTAAAATACAAAGATTATTGAAGTAGATTTTATTTCTATCACTAATATATATATATATACTCAAACAACTTAATTATATTCATTAGTTATAATACATTCTTTTAATAAATTATACTATTCTAACTCACCAAATAATGATTAAAGTCATGGTCAATGAAGCCAGAAGATTTCATCCATAGCTATTAGTGACACCTGGAATAAGTAACATGGTTTGTGTTTCAAGTTAATGCTGTTATACTTTGCTTTTTGTGATTTATTGTGGAAAACTGGAAAATACTAGAAAATTGTTGTTCTTTGTAACTACAGACTACAAAGGAATGATCCGTTTAATCTGTGGTTGTAATTTGATGTTGTAGTACTGGCTGACCAATTAAAGGACCACCTTTTAATGGAAAAAATACTGTATTTGTTGCTCAATAAAGTCAATATTATCCACCCACTCGTTTTCTGCCCTTTTAATATTTGAGGTTTATTTATATTTTTGTAGTTATAAACTTAAGTTCTTAATTTGACAAATTTTTTTATTATGAAACATTACAATAAATATATTATAGGTTTCCATAATTTAAATATATAGTAGATTTATTTTATACTATATTTTGAGCTAAAATAAAGCGATTCATAAACTTTAAAAACTGTACAAAAACTCTTAAATTTTGAAAAGTAATAAAATATTTCATGAAATTTAAATTTTAGGCAAATAATCTTTTTTGTTATATTTTTATAAAAAAATATGAAATTTTTAACTTTTGACTGCTACTAATTATAACAACAATCAATTTTAATTTCAAAACAATACAATATAAAATATTGCAACAATAATAAAATTATAAAAAGAATTTAATTTTTTGAACAAAAATATTAAAAAAAAGCATCTTTTGTATAAAATAAAAAATTTAAGAAATATTTATTCACCTTTTAAAATTTAAAAATATTTTGGCACAATCGCTAAACTTCATGAAAATTTTATGCATTTTAACATATGTTATACAGGAAAATAGTGAAATATTATTAAAAAAAGTTAAATAACTTATAACTACTTTTTTATTCTAATGTTTAGAAATACAAATTAATAAAAAGCATTTAATAATTCCTTAAAGCATCTAAAGTACACTATACATACATATATATATATATATATGTATAAAGATTTTAGGCTAAATTGTAAATTTGGTCCTATATCTTTTGCTCAGTTTCAAATTTGGTCTCATACCTTTGCAAAAGGTCCCAATTTGGTCTCATATCTTTTGGTTAAGTTGCAAAATTAGTCCTATATCTTTGCAAAAGGACCAACCGTTAGTTGATCTTTTTGTAAAGATATGAAATCACTTATAAACTTTACTTAAAGATATAGGATCAATTCTGCAATTGACTCAAAGATATGGGACCAAATTTGCAACAAAAAATTATATAAGATCAAATTGGGACCCGATCCAAAGATATGAAACTAAAAGTGCAGCAAAAAAATATATGGGAACAAATTGGGAACTGACCAAAAGATATAGGACCAAATTTGCACTTTGACAAAAAAATATGAGGACAAACTTAAATATTAGAGTTAAGTTAAAAAAACCTAAATTGATAGGATTAAACTAAAAATGTAGATAAAAGTATAAAACTATACTAAACTTTTGAGAAAAAATATGGAATCAACTAAGAAAAAAGAGAAAACTTTTTTTTTTTATCCTAAATATGTATCCTAGTACCAATTAGTTAGTTGGTCAATAATCAAAATATACAATTTGATATTTGAATTATCGTAATTAAAACGATTTGGTCTGTAAGTCGAATTGAATGACCAAAAAGTATAAATTCACTGTAAATTTAAAGACAAAAATATATAAATTTTGTATGAATTTAAGAATAAAAAAGTACAACATTAATTTAAATTCAGTAATCAAATTATTACAAAATCAAAAAGTTGACAATTGGCACCAAAATTGTATTTCCATTATTTAAAGACTAATTTGTTGACTTATTATAAATTAAAGGATTGAATAGTAGATTTAAGAGTAAACTAACAATTTGGTCTCTGAAAGATCGTCAAACTAAAAACTCGATCCCTGAAAGATTGAAATGTACAGTTTAATCCCTGAAAGATTAAAATAATATATTAAATAGTATACCGTTTGAATCCTTCAGGGACTAAAAACTATACCATTTTGATCTTTCAAGGACTAAATGTGTATTTTAATTTTTTAGAGACCAAATTGTCAGCTCAATGATCTTTCAGGGACCAAATTGTTGGTTTACTCTAATTTTTCTTTTGGCCAAAGTCCTATTTTGGTCCCCCAGTTATGTTCAGTGTTCCAAATTGGTCCCTCAGTTATTTTTCGTTCCATATTGGTCCCCCAGTTATGCAAAACTTGACAAAGTTTGTCCCTCTAACAGTTTCCATCCATTTTTCTGTTAAAAAAAAAGACAAAATTAATTTTTACTCCTAAAAGTTTAAATTTTTTGCATCCAGGACCTTTTTCTCTATAATAGGACCAAAATGTAAGAAATAAGAAATAACTTGGGGTTTTAGTTTATTTCACACAAAAAAGAAAATCTCTCTCTCTCTCTCTCTCTCTCTCTCTCTCTCTCTCTCTCTCTCTCTCTCTCTCNTCTCTCTCTCTCTCTCTCTGAGATTTTCTTTTTGTGAAATAAACTAAAACCCCAAGTTATTTCTTATTTCTTACATTTTGGTCCTATTATAGAGAAAAAGGTCCTTGATGCAAAAAAATTTAAACTTTTAGGAGTTAAAAATTAATTTTGTTTTTTTTTTAACAGAAAAATGGATGGAAACTGTTAGAGGGACCAACTTTGTTAAGTTTTGCATAACTGGGGGACTAATATGGAACGAAAAATAACTTGGGAACCAATTTGGAACACTGAGCATAAATAGGGGACCAAAATAGGACTTTGGCCTTTTTCTTTTTAAAAAAAAGCGTGATAGTAGTGTGGGTGTGGCGTGGTGGAGGGAAGCAGCAGCACCTAACTGTCTCGGGAGGGAGTAGTATGGTAGCTGAAAGATATTATAAGTTTATAACTAACTAACAGCGTTTCCTATTCCTCCCTCTACTCTTCATTCTTCATTCTTCACTTCCACACACACATTCTCTCTATCTACCACATACATACATACATACATATGGTTCCCAATTCCATAAGCCAAACTCTGGTTGGAAAGTCCAACACTGCCCGTAATCGCCGATTCCCCCATTCTCTCTTCGACTTCTTCCGCCGCCTCTTGCCCTCCAAAAGTAAGTGCCTATTAATTCAATAATTCCCAATCCAATCTCATTAATTAGGGATTCATTCAAGAATATTCGATCATTTCACTTCCCTATGTGTGTGTGTTTGTTTAATTTGCAGAGAAGAAGAATGGCGATGGCGGATCTCGCTCCGACGAAGAAGACAGAGTTTACACATGGCTTTACACCTTGGCTCACTCCGATAAGGACTTGGTCTTCGAGTACGTTCGCTCCACCGAACGAGGTCTGATCCCTTCTCATTCTCATTCTTACTCCTCCTACTCTTTCTTTTTCGGAGGAATTAGTACTGTTTAGAGTGTAGTCAGTGTAATAGAAATTTCAAATTTCTGTACCCTGCCTCCCAGATCAACTAAAATGGAATTGGACGGCTTCACCTAAGTCATTTAAATAAAAAATAACAAGGTTTAAACCTCAAACTATGTGGTAAGTTTCATTTTGTCATAAAACTATTTTTTGTTTTGTTCCCGTCCCAAAATACAATTTCGTTGGGTTTTTGCCTTGAACAGTTGAAAATTGAAATAGACCATTTTTATCTCTTTTTAATAAGTGAGTTGACAAATAAAGAAAGAAAAATTTGCATTCTTAATCATAAATTTGAGATAAAAATCAACTACAAATTTGTCTGCAATTTCTTATTAAACAACAACAACAACAACCAAAGTCTTTTCCCATTAAGTGGGGTCGGTTATATGGATCAACTGACGCCAACGTTCTATCCTTGCACATGTCAACTGTAAGATTATTGATGGATAGGTCTTTTTGGATCATTTCTTGAATAGTTTTCTTAGGTCTTCCCCTTCCCCGGATTATAGGATTTGATTAACTCTGCGAACCGGGGCCTCTAAAGGTCTTCTTTGCACATGCCCGAACCACTTAAGGCGTGTTCGACCAATTTCTCAATGATAGGTGTCACACCAACCTCCTCTCTAATGACCTCATTCTTGATTTTATTCTTAATAGTATGACCACACATCCAACGAAGCATTCTCATCTCAGTCACGTTGAATTTCTGCTCTTGCTACCCTTTTATCGCCCAACATTCAGTACCATACAATAGTACAGATCTTATTATCGTGTGGCAAAATTTTCCTTTTAGTTTAAGCGGCACTTTTTTTATCATAGATAACCCCCGAGGCCCTTCTCCATTTCATCCACCCTACCTAAATCATGTGATTAACATCCTCTTCTATTTCCCTTTTACTTTGCAATATTGTTCCCAAATACTTAAAAACTTTCTTATCACTAATGATCTCCAAGTTTCACAATATCTGTAGAATCTCCAATTTCTTATTAAAAATGAAAAATTTTCTTACTCTCTTTATCAACTCATTTATTATGACACTTATTAGAGAGAAATGATTCATCTCAATTGTTTAAGCTAGAAATAACGACAGAAATCATATGGAATCACATTTTGGAGACCAAAATGAAATAAATATGAAAGTTTGAGGACTAAAATGGAATAAAAATAGTTTTTGGATCAAAATGAAACTTATCCCATAGTTTGAGAACCAAACTAAGTATTTGACCAAATAATAACACTAATAAATAGAAAGCTCATTTTGTAAAACAATCATGATCATGACTAGTGATTGTGTGTGCAAGGCTCACCTTTTTCTTATTTAATTATACCACATTTTTACCTCCTAACTTAGATACTATTGGCCCTTTTTCTATCTAGATAATTCGAGACTTTATTTGACACACACCTATACACAATTTAGGACAAAAACCAAAGATTGAAACCAGAGATTTGGTGCAGGGTTAAGTTTCATGGAAGCAGAGAGGAGGCTGAAGGAAAACGGCCCAAATGTTCCACTTGAGCACACTTTCCCAAAATGGTGGCATCTTCTATGGAACGCTCTCTTCCATCCTTTCAATATCATTCTAATTGTCTTGTCTGTTCTCTCCTTCATAACCAATGACATCCCTAATGGTTTTATCATGCTCACTCTTGTTTTTATCAGTGTCTCCCTCCGTTTCTATCAGGTGATTTCTTTCATTTCATTTCTTTTTCTTCTCTGCCTACTTTTTTACTTTATCTTTCTTCACTCTCTTACTCATGTTCTTCTTTCCAATGTGTGTGTGTACACGTCTCTTAGGAGTACAGCAGCTCAAAAGCAGCAATGAAGCTCTCAGAATATGTGAGGTGCCCTATAAAAGTTCAGAGATGTGCAGGAAGAGTGGAGCAGACGGAGCTAATTGTTCAAGTTGATCAGAGGGATATAGTTCCTGGTGACATTGTGATTTTTGAACCTGGGGACCTCTTTCCTGGAGATATCAGATTGTTATCTTCCAAACATCTTGTTGTAAGGTATTTTCAATTGTTAATTACTGTTTAATTATCACTACAAAAATTGTGTAGTGAATAGTGATGATGACTTCATTCTATAATATTTCCCTCCATCTTTTGAACAGCCAGGCCTCTCTAACTGGGGAATCTTGGACAACAGAGAAAACTGCTGATATCAAAGAAAGTGTCAGCACTCCCTTGTTAGATTTAAAGAACATTTGCTTCAAGGTTGGTGATGTAATTCCTCTCAGCTTCGTGTACAGACTAATCATATATAATTCATAAATCAATCAATCATGTGAATCTACAGGCAACTTTATATTTGTGAGATGGAGATGAGATCTAGTCAACTCACTCATCATCGACTAAGGACTACACTGAGTTTTTGGGTCTACACTCTACTCCCTAGTTACACTTTAATAACACTAGTGTACATAGTCCATTGACAGATCACTTTCAACTTGCACCTTTAAATTTTAGTAGATCTTATTCAATCAGCCAATTTTAATAATTTAGGTTACAGTAAATTAATGATTTGGTCCTTGAAAGATGGTAGATTTTTCAATTTAATCACTGAAAGATAAAATTATTAAATTTTGTTCCCAAAGATTACAATTCCAATCAATTTAATCCATTTTGTTAAAGATATTAGCTAAGATTTAATGACAAAGTTGATGAGTTTCTAAGTTTTGTTGATATTTTACTTAACAATTGATGTAAGAAAATTATATTATATAGACCATAGAATTTGAATTTATATCTTAATAGAAGGACTAAATTGATTGTAATTACATCTTTAAAGGGACTAATTAAATCTTGTATCTCATCTTTCAGAGACTAAATAGAGAAATTTATCATCTTTTAAGGGTCAATTAATTAATTTACTCTTTAAGTTAAAAGGATTTATTATGCTCGGAAGTCCATATAGAAAACCTTACGCTCCATACATTAGTAGACATTTATTAAAGAGTAAACTAACAACTCAGTGACGGTCCTTGAAAGATCACCGAGTTGACTCTTAAAAATTGAAATAGACAACACATCATACATGGACTAATGAGTACACCGTTTGATTATTTTAGGGGCTAAACTATCTATTTCAATATTTTAGGGTACGTTTGGATGGGGTGTCAAGGGAGGAATGGAGAGGAGTGGTAGGGACAAAAGGTAAAAAAATTATGTTTTGAAGTTTTTTTAGAGGAGAGTGGAGTGGATAAGGAGGGACACTTGGCACCCCAAAATTCAATTTTTGCTGGCACCCCAAATTGGGGTGCCAAGGAAGGAGTGGACAGTTTTATAATTTTTTAATGACAATTATATCCTTATACTAACCAAAAATAACATGTGTCCACTCCATTCCATTTCATTACTAATAACTTCCAAACAAGATTAACAAGTGTCCATTCCTTTTCTTATTAAAAACTCCCAAACAATATATCTACTCAGTCCATTAATATCCTCTCCTCTCCACCCTATTAGTATCCATTAATGTCCTCTCCTCTCCATCCTCACTAAAACTCCCAAACATAGCCTTAGGGACTAAGTTGTCAACTTAGTGATTTTTCAGGGACCGAGTTGTTAACAATAGCATCAAGATAACTAATAATTATTCACAATTTCAGGGCACAAACGTGGTATCAGGGAGTGGAACAGGACTAGTGATATCAACAGGATCAAAGACATACATGAATACCATGTTCTCAAAGTTTGGGAAGAAGAGGCCAAGAGATGATTTTGAGAAGGGTCTGAGATGGATTTTTTACATGCTTATAGGAGTAATGTTGATAGGAGTTAGCATCATTGTTGTAACCAGTTACTCAAACTCCCTTGATTTGAGCTCAAGCATTCTGTTTGGACTCTCTGTTGCATCTGCCCTCACTCCTCAGATGCTTCCACTCATCATCAACACTTGCCTTGCCAAAGGAGCTATGGCTATGGCTCGAGACAGATGTATTGTCAAGAGTTTGATTTCCATACGTGACATGGGATCCATGTAAGTCTCAGTTTCAAGCTGTGGTATATTATTATTATTATTATTATTATTATTATTATTATTATTATTATTATTATTATTATTATTATTATTATTATTATTTGTTATTTATATCAGTTTTTATTGAACTGTTTTATTTTCATTTAGTTACATATATCAAATGAGTGTGTAAGAATATAGGAAATGAGAATAAAAGAAAGGGGACTATAGGATAGAAAAAAAAACAGTGGAGGATAATTAAGTAACTGATAATTTTGAACAAGCGACATTAATTGATTCAGGTTGTTTGGATATCCCCTGCATTAAGTGGTTTTCTCATAAGTTTTTTGACAAAAAACTTCAGACCATCAGGGTAAAAAGTAGGGTGGATACGTGGTGCATGTGTTTGGGACATGCCCGCATTGATAAAAATAAAAAAATGAGTATGCTTGTAGGTTTATAAATAGAATTCAGATTGTTTTAGATCCACTTTTTTGCCAAACTAAAAAGATACCACATTTAAGAAAGTTTGAGTTGTGCCCATAACAAAACTTAAAATAAGGACCTTTTTTTTTAAAAAAAAAAAAAGAAAGGAAAAGAAGTAAACTTGTATGTTTTATAAATGGTCAAAACTATATATTGGTTCTGGAAAAATAAAATTGAAGACCAAAACAAAATTCACCATATAGTACGAAAAAATGAGGTTTTGACCTTTATAAGTAAGCAATGTTATTATTTTGTTTCATATTGGTGGATCTTTATCAAATGAGTTTTTTTTTTTTTTTTCCATACTTTACAGGGACATCCTTTGCATTGACAAGACAGGTACACTCACAATGAACCGTGCAATCATGGTGAATCATCTTGATTCCAATGGGCTAACACAAGAAAAAGTCTTGCGCTTTGCCTTCCTCAATTCTTACTTCAAGACTGATCAGAAGTATCCTCTGGATGATGCAATTCTGGCATATGTATATTCAAATGGATTCAGATTTCATCCATCCAAGTGGACCAAGATAGATGAGATCCCTTTTGATTTCATACGCAGAAGAGTGTCTGTGATCATAGAAACAGAACATCATCATGCTGATCAACACATACACTCATCACAGTTCTTAGGCAGGTTCCTCATAACCAAAGGGGCTTTGGAGGAAGTACTAAGAGTTTGCTCTTTCATTGAACGCTTCAATGATCAAGACAAAGTCTCATGGTTTACTTTTGATGATCATCAGAGGATTTTAACTTTGGCAGAAGCATTGAGCAATGAAGGATTAAGAATCATAGGTGTAGCTATAAAGCAACTAGATATGGTGCGTCTTCTCTTTTCTCTTCTCTTGTTTGAGTGTGTGTGTATTGCATGAAGTATAGTAGTAAGCAAGGTTGTCAAACTTGCTGGCAAACTCGTTTCACATTTAAAAACCTTGTTAACTCGACCCAAAGGCCAAAACTAAAAAATGATCCGACTTGTCTCAAACTCGCTAACTTATAAACTAGAAAATGATGCAGTGGCCTCAAATTCAATTAACATGGTCGTAGATTATAGTTATTTAACTTCACTTCTTTAATTTCTATTAAAAATTTGGGTTAAAGATTTTACCCTCCATAACTATCGAAATAATTTCAATAAGGTAATTCAATCTGCCGTAAGCCATAGTTATATTAAGAGTAAACTCGCAAACTGGTCCCCGAATTATTGGGTCGCTGACAGATTGGTCCCTGATTTATGGAAATTGACAAATAGGTCCCCGAATTTTACTAACGTTAGTCAAATTGGTCCCTGAAGCCGTTAACTGCTGTCGTGGCACGTTAAGTGCCACGTCAGCAGTTGGAAAACTAAAAAAAAAGCCAACTGTGCGTGCCACATCAGCATTAATAATAAAAAAAATATTTCATTCAAAATTCAAATAGGTCCCTGAGTTATATTTTTATTTCATTATTCTCAATTTCCCCTCTTTTTCATCATCTTCATTCATTTTAGTCCCAAATCCTCAAAATAAAATTGTAAAATGTCCCAAAACTCTTCCAAACATTCCAGTTTAGTCCTTAAAAGTATTAAAAACCCTAAACCCTAAACCCCAAACCCTAAACCCTAAACCCTAAATCCTAAAATCCTAAACTCCAAACCCTAAAACCTAAACCCTAAACCCTAAAACCCTAAAATCCTAAAATTGTAAAGTGTCCCAAAATTCTTCTAAACATTTCAATTTAGTCCTTCAACTCTAAAACCTCAAACCCTAGAACCCCAAATCCCAAACCCAAAACTCTAAAACCCCAAACCCTAAACCCTAAAATCCCAAACCCCAAACCCTAAAATCCCAAACCCCAAATCCTAAAACCTTAAACCCTAAATTGTAAAACCCCAAACCCTAAAATTCCAAACCCCAAACCCCAAAACCCCAAACCCTAAAATCCTAAACCCTAAACCCTAAAATCATAAACCCTAAAATCCTAAAATTGTAAAGTGTCCCAAAATTCTTCCAAACATTTCAATTTAGTCCTTAAACTCTAAAACTCCAAATCTTAGAACTCCAAACCCCAAACCCTAAAACCCCAAACCCCAAACCCTATACTCTAAAACCCCAACCCCCAAAATCCCAAACCAAAAACCCTAAAACCCCAAACCTAGATCCTAAAATCCCAAACCCCAAATCCTAAAACCTTAAACCCTAAACTCTACAACCCCAAACCCCAAACCCTAAAATCCCATACCCTAAACTCTAAAACCCTAAACCTAAACCCCAAACCCTAAAACCCCAAACCCTGAACCTTGAACCCCAAACCCTAAAATCTAAAATCCCAAACCCCAAACTCTAAAACCCAAAACCCTAAAATCCCATACCCTAAATTCTTTGGTTTATAATCTATTCATTTAATTAGAGGACCAATTTGTCTAACATATTGAACTATTTTGATAAATTCGGGGACTGATTTGAATAATATTGTTGCACGTCACAATTGTTGAACTTTAATGTACAGTCACAATTCTGATGATTTGGGGTTTTAGAGTTTAGGTTTTGTGTTTGGGGTTTGAGGTTTTAGAGTTTGGGGTTTAGGGTTTAGGGCTTTAGAGTTTGGGGTATGGGATTTTAGGATCTAGGTTTGGGGTTTGGGGTTTTGGGTTTTAGGGTTTTGGGTTTGGGATTTTGGTGGTTGGGGTTTTAGAGTTTAGGGTTTGGGGATTGGAGTTTTAGGGTTTGGGGTTTGGAGTTCTAAGATTTGGAGTTTTAGAGTTTAAGGACTAAATTGAAATGTTTGGAAGAATTTTGGGACACTTTACAATTTTAGGATTTTATGGTTTATGATTTTAGGGTTTAGGGTTTAGGATTTTAGGGTTTGGGGTTTTGGGGTTTGGGGTTTGGAATTTTAGGATTTGAGGTTTTACAATTTAGGGTTTAAGGTTTTAGGATTTGGGGTGTGGGATTTTAGGGTTTGGGGTTTGGGATTTTAGGGTTTGGGGTTTAGGATTTTAGGGTTTAGGGTTTGGGGTTTTAGAGTTTTGGGTTTGGGATTTGGGGTTCTAGGGTTTGAGGTTTTAGAGTTGAAGGACTAAATTGAAATGTTTAGAAGAATTTTGGGACACTTTACAATTTTAGGATTTTAGGGTTTTAGGGTTTAGGGTTTAGGTTTTAGGGTTTGGAGTTTAAGATTTTAGGATTTAGGGTTTAGGGTTTAGGGTTTGTGGTTTAGGGTTTTTAATACTTTTAAGGACTAAACTGAAATGTTTGGAACAGTTTTGGGACATTTTACAATTTTATTTTGGGGATTTGGGACTAAACTGGAATGTTTGGAAGAGTTTTGGGACATTTTACAATTTTATTTTGAGGATTTGGGACTAAACATTTTGGGACATTTTACAATTTTATTTTGAGGATTTGGGACTAAAATGAATGAAGATGATGAAAAAGAGGGGAAATTGAGAATAATGAGATAAAAATATAACTCAGGGACCTAATTGAATTTTGAATGAAATATTTTTTTTTATTATTAATGCTGATGTGGCACGCATAGTTGGCTTTTTTTTTTTAGTTTTCCAACTGCTGACGTGGCACGTTAATGGCTTCAGGGACCAATTTGACTAACGTTAGTAAAATTCGGGGACCTATTTGTCAATTTCCATAAATCAGGGACCAGTTTGGGAGTTTACTCGTTATATTAATCTTTATAGGCAAAAGCACCCATTTGGTCTCTAAATTTTACATAAAATTTCAATTTTATCCCCAAAGTTTGTTTAATGCCAATTTTGTCTTAAAAATTTCACATTTTAGTCGATTTTATTCTCTTAACTAACTTCATCCTATGAATTAATTACAAACTCCACGTGACTTATGACATGTAATGTAAAATTACGGGTAAAAAAATTAAACCCCGACTCAGATTGAAAACCACATTGAGTTTGTTGTTAATTCATTGGATGGAGTTAGAGCAAAGAATAAAATTGATTAAAATATAAAACTTTGAAAACAAAATTGACAGTAAACAAACTTTTGTGAGCTTTTGCCCTTTTTTTTTTTTACTTAAGTGAGCTTTCTCAAGTTTATTATTCAAGTTTACCACTTTTGTTTGAGTTTAAAATCTTGAGTTTGACAACCTTGGTATGTAGTAAGTGAATGAATCTTCAAGAATTTGAGTTTATTTTTTTGCAGCAAACGGGTGAGACAAGCAATGGAAGAAAAAACAACAATGAAGAGGATGTGGAAACAAACATGGTATTCCTTGGTGTCATATCATTCTATGATCCCCCAAAGGACTCAGCAGAGCAAGCACTATGGCGTTTGGCAGAAAAAGGAGTGAAAGCAAAAGTTTTGACAGGTGACTCACTCTCCTTAACCATGAGGGTATGCAAGGAAGTAGGCATCAGAACCACCCACGTCATCACAGGCCCAGAGCTAGATCAACTAGACCAAGAAAACTTCCATGAAACCGTAAAAGGAGCCACAGTTCTAGCACGCCTCACCCCAATTCAAAAATTGCGTGTGGTCCAATCTTTACAGACAGTAGGAAACCACATTGTGGGGTTCTTAGGGGATGGTATCAACGATTCTTTGGCTCTTGATGCTGCCAATGTAAGCATTTCGGTGGACTCGGGTGTACCGATTGCAAAAGACATGGCAGATATTATACTTCTTGAGAAGGATTTGAATGTTCTTGTGGCTGGTGTAGAACATGGTAGGCTCACTTTTGGGAACACAATGAAGTACCTTAAAACCTCAGTGATTGCTAACTTAGGAAGTGTGCTTTCGTTGTTAGCAGCAACCTTGACACTTAGATATCAGCCTTTGACTTCAAGGCAGCTTCTTACTCAGAATTTTCTATATAGTGTGGGACAGATTGCTATTCCATGGGACAAGATGGAGGAAGACTATGTGAGAACTCCTAAGAAATGGTATGAAAGAGGATTGCCTATGTTCGTAATATGGAATGGTCCTGTGTGCACTTTGTGTGATGTTTCGGCCCTTCTGTTTATTTATTTCTATTACAGGGATGATAATATCAATCAAAAGTTCTTCCATACAGCTTGGTTCATTGAGGGATTGCTCATGCAGACTTTGATTATCCACTTGATAAGGACAGAGAAAATTCCTTTTATTCAGGACATAGCCTCTTGGCCTGTGATTTGTTCTACTCTTTTCATTTCTGCCTTGGGAATTGCAATTCCATACTCTCCCATAGGATACTTCATGGGATTCACGTATCTCCCACTGTCTTATTTTGGTTTTTTAGTGATTCTTTTTCTGGGGTATTTTACAGTTGGTCAGATTGTTAAAAGACTATACATATTGGTCTATGAAAGATGGCTTTAGAGACATCAATATTGTATTTGTACCCCACACTTAGAAAGAAGAAATTTTGAATTTTGCATATTGGTTCAGTTTTATCACAACTCAGATTCTCTCTTACTTAGACACGCCAAGTAGATTCAAACATTGTAGCATATTGGCGTATAAAATAGGTAAAACAAGTCACACATGTGCAATTAGTCTTGGTCTATTGTATTATTAAGTTTCTTCTCCACATTCAAACACATCTTTACTCTAAAGGGACTAGGATATTTTGGAGGTCTTGAATTATGATGTACAGATTTCTTGTAAAATTTATCCGAAGAGTAAATAGAAGAATGGACTTCATATATTGGCCTATTTTCAGTATACAACTTTTTCTCTTTATCCCTCCCTATCTATTTCACTTCACTCTACAACATAAATGTTTCAGAAATAAATTCCTTTAAAAATACATAGATTGCAGAAATTCTTGCCGAAAAGTTACTTGGCTACCTTAAAAAGTAGGACACACACACTCACACCAGAATCATAAATCCACCCAACTATTAGTGGAAACGTGAACTAGCTATAATATTTATATGTCAAATATCTCGAAAACCAACCACAATCTCATGACTACCAACTACTAGTATTTCTGTAAAATATCTAAACTTTTCTCATTTCAATCTTCGGTGGGTCAAACCCAATTTCCTGAAGACCCCGACCTGTGTGGCTCTGCATGTAATTTCTGGGAAACAGCCATTTTCTGCAAATGAAGTCATTTTGCACCAATGCAGCAGCGTCTTTGCTAATCAAGATTTTGATCCTCCCAATTTCTCAAAAGCAATTTTCAAAACCAGAGAGACACGTTATGCATGAAACTCAAGTAGAACAGTGAATATTTCTTCAGAAGAACCCACTCATAATGCGGTTATCTCTCTGTAAAATTGAAACTAATAACTCATAACTATCTAAGAAAATTACAGCATTTGGATTAGGGATTTTTAATGCAATTTGTACAATTTAGATAAAGATAAGAAAAAGTAGAGAGAAAATGTGAACCTTATTCTCTTTATCTCTTCTTATCTCCCTCTTTACGGTCAAAAGTGTACCGAAAACTCAAATTTAGAGGACCAAAATTTGATTAACAAGAAGAACACACTGAATCTGACCTACTCAGTACTCGAGCACTACTATTGCAGTTCAATTTGTCAGAATTAACCAAATTCTTATCATCCAAAACTTCACTACCTTCTCCATCTTCACTAGTCATAATCATAATCCCAGAATCTTCATTATCCCCAACCCTAACCCTAACTTCACTACTCTCACCTTCTCCGGCGGGATAATAATCTCCGACCACCGCACCATCCGAAACCTCCGCCGTACGGTTCTCGCCGGAGGAATTCGAATCAATCGGAGCCACCACGCTTACGGCCTCTCCTCCGCCGGAAGCTTCGCGAACCACCGGCGCGCGACACAAGGGACAATTCTTGTGCGATCTCAACCACGTATCGATGCAAGAAACGTGAAAAGCGTGAGTGCATTTCGGCAATAATCGAAGATTCTCGTCTTCTTGGAATTCGCCTAAGCAAACAGAACACTCTGTTACTTCCACTAAACCCTCGTTTTCTCGGTATTTGCAAACCGCAATTGAATCGATCACGGATTGCTGGAGACCTACGGTGTTGATGAACCATATCGGATGGTTAATCGCCGGCGTTTCCTCATCGGAAAACGGAGGTTCGCCTTGGATATCGAACAATATCGGCGAGTTTAGCCTCCTCTCGTGAAATCTCCTCGAGTAATAGCTCCCTAAGATTTTCAAAATGGTGAAAAGAAGAAGAATCAAGCCGAGTACGGAAGAAACGGCGATCATAACGACTCGAAGAAGATGGATTTGTTCAGCGTGATTAGCGTAGTACAGCGACACGAAGGGGTTCACCGGCACCGGATTCGACGCCGCCGGAATCGACGCCGTGGACGGCTGAGGCGAAGGTGATGGGGTTGGGATGCATTTTATACCGCAGTGGATTGAAGTAGCAGGTGAAATGATTGGAAGAAACAGCTTTCGGTTATAGAAATCCATTGGAGAAAGTGAAGAAGATGAGAGAGAAAGAATGGAGAATCTGAAGCTTAGAGAGAGATATATGCAACAGAACGAGGAAGAAGGAATATTCATACTGGCGGTAGGGACAACTGTACAAGTTTATTTTCGGTTATCACGAATTTACTTCCATTTTTATAAAATTTATGCAATCTGATTTTAAATGGTAGTTTTTTTTTTTTTT
>QANZ01046337.1:87218-99000 GCA_003254925.1 Chamaecrista fasciculata
TTATGGTTAAAATTACAAAATAGCTCCAAAGGGTACCAAAGTGTTAATGGAAAATACCACAGGGTACCAAAGTGTCAAGTTTCAAACCACAGGGTACCAAAGTGAAATAGGGTCAAACCACAGGGTACCAAAGTGTAATTTACCCTAGGAAAAATTAATCATTTTATAATTATTATTATTATATATGTAGTTCTCATTAAAATTCTTTTGAATTCATATATGTGTTATTCAAATTTCAAAATATTAATTAGTAATTTATTATAATTTAATTTTGATTTCATTGGATAGGGAGGGAATGCTTCTTTGATGGAAGAAAATTCCTCCGTACTAAATCATGTATGAGGATTCCTGATTAAATAATGCTTCTCAACCTAAATTTTATCATGAGAATACTATTCTCTTAACTAAAAAACTTTAGCCTAATTTTTTTTTGTCTGTAACATAATTCATTTAAAAGTAAGGCAAAATCAAGCACAGTACAAACGAAAACAAAGCAAAAATAGTCAACTCTTTCCTAGCATAAACACCAACACTAGACAGGATATCAACTGACGAAGATAGGGGGTTTGCAACTCATCCAAGAGGACCCATCCTCGTTTTAGATAAATTGACAAGACAATAAGCTGTCAAATTAGCGGATCTAAGAATCCAACAAAAGCTACAGTGTTCTTAATTTGTTATCTCCATTTGTGATTCAAGAAATCGATGACTATGATTGAAGATATTTATCTCTTATCTCGTGTTTAAACATATTGAAATAATCAGAATGTATGAGTTTATTCTATATTTTTTTTTTCTTTGTAATAAGGGTTAAGGGTCATATACTTGAGTTTCTTACAATTAAATTATAGGGTAAAATTCGTTTTGGTTCTACAATATGATTCCATTTTATTTTTATTATCTTTAAACCTAACTTGGACGATTTTTGTATATGTATCTTAATAAGTGAATTGATGGATGAAAAAAATCAATCACAAATTAATCTCTAATTTATAGTTCAGAAAAAAAAAAGATTTTCTTTTTTCTCAAATCATATTTTAAATTAACGATTAAAAAATTGAGGACAGAAACAAAAATAATCCTACAATTTGAAATTTTCATGACCTATTTTTTTTCATTCAGAACCTAAACACCAACCAGTGGCAAAGTCTTTATATTTAAACTTGAATTTATTTTCGTGGTACTTATTTCTGAATTTAGTGAATAGTTTTTTAAACATATATAAATATATGGTTAGTTTCCACCAGAAAGCGAGTCTAGACTAGATTATTGATTGGGATGACTCATATTAAAGCCTTCTAAAGTTTCGTTGGGACTCGGGAGAAGTTTTACTACTCGCTCCGTTTCTATATATCTGATGTTTAAGGTAAAAACACACAGACCAAGGAAATGATTAGCTCACCTAAAATGAAGAGAAAAATGAGGTAAAAAGACTAAACCATCCCTATTAAATTACTAGGAAAATGTTTATTCATTTATGACTCTACTATATTTAATAGGGATAGAATGGTAAAAGAATAATTAATACTCTCTTGAAGTTATAAAACATCAGATATTTTGGAATAAAAAAAGTTCTCCAGAAAAGTAGATATTCAGGAACGGAGGGAGTATTATATAACTTGTAAAGAGTGCGGATTAATTGGGATATAGGTTTTACAAATTAAGTTATTTTATTCATAATTTTTTTTCTTTTTTTTTCTATTTTATCATATAAAATATTTTAGAAGATTTGATTTAAAAAAACAAAAAAAGGAAAAGTAGGCATACTTGAGTTGCTTTCATGGGCGATTTTTTCTTTATCAAATGAGACTTTTGAGCATTCATTCATATCGGATTGTTGGAGAGCCTATTTTTCAACATTTTGACTCCAAGTCAATGCACTTTTATGGAGTCATTTGCGCGTTATATTTCACTAACATTTTTTTTTATATATATATTTCACTAACATTCATAACATGGGGACACACTACTTTTTTATTTTTGTCCTCTTTCTTTTTGCAAAACTTCTCTTCACTTTCCTCAAGGTGTAATGTCAGGGGTATAGTCATGAATAAATTGTATAATTTACATTAATTTTTATAAATAGATCGTTTAAATTTATATTTTTACTTAATAATTAAGTATACTATTAAATAATATCCAAATTTTATTAACCTAAGATTGATATCATAAGTTAAAATGATATTTAAGAACATCTATAGTTTAAGAAACATCTTAGTGAAAAAATATGATAACATAATAACAACAACAATAATAACAATAATAATAATAATAGATCTTCCTATAAAAAATAATATTAACAGATCTATAATTTTTACTTCAACAATAATATATAAATTAGAAAATAATTGAAATTATTATTTTTTTAAAATTAATTTATTTTTTAAGACTTTAATACCGTGATGTTTATTGGATTTTAAATGAGCTAGTCTAATTATCTTAGCGTTAAATTTAGGTAATATTTCTTATATTTTTGTTACAAAAACACAGAACTTATAGCATAAATTTTGTATAGGCAAAAGTATTCTTGATATTCCAAAATATGATATCAGTTTCAGTTGTACCTCCAAAGTCTTTTTTTTTTTTAATTATACCTCTAATGTTTTACATTTTAAGTAAAATCACAACTTATCCCAAAAATAATGAACCAGAATTACACTTTAGTCTTCAACTCGCTACATCAACATGTCACGTTAGCATTAACAAAATAAGAGGGGTAGAAATGAAAGTTGAACTAACAGTAGCTTTTTTTGCAAAATAATGAACCAGAATTACACTTTAGTCTTCAACTCGCTACATCAACATGTCACGTTAGCATTAATAAAGTAAGAGGGGTAGAAATGAAAGTTGAACTAACAGTAGCTTTTTTTGCTAAAATATGAGACAAAAAATATAGTAATAATAATAATACTTGCCTAATTTGCAAATTGAAAAAAGATAGGGGAGCAAAATTACACATTGGCCAAATTTATTTAATTTTCTCCCATTCAAGCGCAATACGCCAATACCACCCTCCACATTTCCTTCAAAGGCTTCTAAACATAGTGCAAAAAATCGAACCGGTCATCAAACCGGTGGAAGGCTCGGGTTACTGGTTCAATGGTTCAACCGCTGGGTCACTGGTTTAATCGGTTGAGCCGGTTTACTTAAAAAATACATTTTCAAATATACATATTCATTAAATACACATTAATATATTACAATAATTTAAATATAAAGTAAATATTAAACACTTTAGTACCTTTGGAGCTATTTTGCAATTTTAACCATAACAAGTTTTGTAAAAATTACATATTGACCCCAAGATTTTTTTAAATTTTTCATTTTAGTCCATCTATAATATGTATCCAGGGACTAATTTGTAATTTTTTGAGGTCAATATTTAATTTTGCAAACTTTGGCGGGTCAAACCGGTTCTCCGGTCGGACCGCCGGTTGAACCGGTGACTCACCGGTTCAACTGCAATCCGGTATTTTTTTTTCCGGACCGGCCTGGGCTCCGGTTCACCGGTCGGACCGCCCAGTCCGGTCCGGTTTTTTGCACTATGCTTCTAAAAGAACCATTCGTTATTTCCTTGCATTAATTAGCAGTTTTTTCTTTGAAGTTTCGAACTTTAATTTAGAAGAGGCTGCAATCCTGGAATTAGAGGTCAATACAGCAAGCTATTCACACACCAACATACAATCAGATATGACTCGGGTATTTTTTTTACATGCAGAGAAACGAGGGTTTTTTATAAATCAATTTAAAATAAAACGGTCAGGACAATGGAGAATGCTTCATTGCAATATCAAAAGCTCGAGAGAGATCAGTCAGATTAATGATTGGTCGTTAAAGAAAGAAATATTGTGGGATCTGTCATAGCTTTTCCCTTTGGTTGTTCATATTAAATATATATATCGACAAACACATTCAACATTATAGTGTGATATGATCATGAGAGAAATCAAGACGCAGAAATCCTTTGTTGAAAGCATTCTTCAATGATGAAGACGCATATACGTGTGGAAAAGAACTGTACAGAAGATCCGAATACTATATACAAGAGGTTAAAATTGTCTGTACATATTCCTTACTTATATGTACTATATATACATAAGAAAAAACTTATTTTTGGTCACTGAATTTGCCCCAAAACTAAGATTTAGTCAAAGAATATTAAAAATACATTTTTTAGTCTCCAATTTTTTACAAACGCCAACTATTTAGTCCTTGAAACATTATATGTAGAGACTAAATAATTGTTATTTGTAAAAAATCAAAAATCAAAAAATATATTTCTAATATTCAAAGATTAAATCATAATTTCAAGACAGATATAAGAACTAACTATACTAGCTCATTAGTGGCATAGGCAGGCAATTCATATGATGGCCATGTGTATATTTCTCAAATGGTTATAACAATCATCGCTAGTTCCAAAGAACTCCAAGCAAACCCAGCACACATGCTTACCACACTTACACTCAACGTGGTTGCATCCATCTACCTTCTCAATTGTATACCCACATCCAGGGCAGTTCTTCACATGTTCTTTTCCTCTGCACCATTCCTTCAGAGAAGAATCCGGATCTTCCTTGAATTCCTTGTACCTCTCACAAGAAAGGTATGGATGATACTCCAAGTGACACCTCGTACATGTCTCGGCGTAACATGCTCCACAAACAAACGGCTCACCAGCTGTCCCGGGACTTGCCACTCGATAAATGGAGGGAC
The DNA here is from genome assembly GCA_003254925.1 of Chamaecrista fasciculata. Classification (NCBI taxonomy): domain Eukaryota; kingdom Viridiplantae; phylum Streptophyta; class Magnoliopsida; order Fabales; family Fabaceae; genus Chamaecrista; species Chamaecrista fasciculata. Next base: position 91,935 of record QANZ01046337.1, read on the forward strand.
AGTCGGGAGATGGACAAAACCTGTACTTGCCCTGGCTTGATGCTACAAAGGCTCCCAAGGAAGCCCGGACGAGTTCTTCTAACTTGTCACTCAACAGAAGTGATCTGAAATCTGTGAGCAGAATGGGTTTTCCACAACCTTCATGCACACAACAAATTGGGAAAGTACCTTGGTTTTTAATGGCGGACTCACATTGCTCCACCAGACACGACCGGCACAACAGATGACCGCAGCCTTCGAGCCCATAACCTTCCTCAACCTCACACAAGCAGATCGGGCAGTCCACTCCAGTCCCATGTCTCTCAGCCACATGATTACTGGTACTAGTTCGAGCAATCTCATAAATCATTTTCTCTACTTTCGGTTTCAACTCCTTGTTGCCATGAAGAGAAATTATCTGGTCACGTGAGTTGAGAGTAAAGTCTGCCTCCGGTATCTTCTCTTTCAGGCCATGGAGATCTGGGCCAAAATTCTTAACCACTTGCTTCATTAAATCAGGAGGTAAATTTCTTCCACATAGGTGGATTTCTAACTGCTTGCTTTCATGGAGGGAGTGTAAAGACTCGATTAGCTTCTGCTGAGCAGCATCGACCTTCTCTGGGGAACCAAACACCCGTAAATTCAGGTTGTGCCTGTCAAAAAGAATGTAGGTACCAGTCTCTTGCTGTACCGTGCTTCTGAGACTAAAGCCATCTCTGGACATCAGGAGCTGTAGAATCATAGGGGTCAGACTCTTGTCATCAATGGTTCTCCCCCTTGTCAGTTCTTCCAGAGGTCTCCTAACTTCTGCCACTGTCCTTGTGGCATTGGCTGATATCCTGATTCGGTGAGAACCATTAGCAGTCTTGTCTAGATTCCATTCAAGACCTTTGAACACAAACAATCATGTCAGCAGGTGAGAAGTAATGAAAAGATTTTTTAAAATGTAATAAATTTAAATAATTTGACTTTGACCATAAAAACAAGATCGTAAGAATCCGTGGAATTATAACTATTAACAAAACCCAAAGAAGTCATTTAAATTCCTTCTGATACAATTCTTTTATTTTTTTCACATTGATTTATTGACTGCATACTATAATCTATCAGACCAGGTTACAAAGTTTCATGAAAGTCAATTCCGGGAAATGAACAGGAATAAATTAAAAGCTTTTTCATTGACAAGATCTAACCTACTGAGACACATTGAAAGCGCAAAAAGGACCTACAGTAAAATGAGTCACTTTTTCTATCATTTTCAAATTAATACCAAAAAATGCATCTCAGAAAAATAACAATCACAAGGAAAACAGCATTTATCAGAATTAATTAGAGGATAACATTGAAAGACATGTAAAATTTGGAATTAGAAGGAATGGAAATATGAACTAAATGCTTCTTGAAAAGAAATGGAACAGAGAAATAAGTGATAAATTACCCTTCACAGACTTGAAGCTTGCAAGTAACTTATGCAGTTGCTCCTTAATAACATTATACACAGGAACAGGGAACGTCAAGGAGCTATAAAACAACTGCTGGCACTTTATCTTCTGCCATGACAGACACCCGGGTAATACTTTCCCTTCAATTTGCTCCAAAGCCTTTGCAGCCTCCAAATGTAACCTCCCATCGAAAGTGATCAAAGCTTTCATGAAAGCATCTTTCGGCTCAGGTGAAAACACCTGAACTTGGCAAGAACCAGTATGGGGGTACCTTTTGGGCATAAAGTGAGAAATTTCTTTTATGAGTGCCTCTTCACAAGCACTGATTGGGGGATTTCCAACAGCATCTCCTCTCACCAAGAAAAAATCCACAATCCTCCTACTCGTTACAGTTCTAAGAACATCTAAGATTTCGGCTTCTTGGAGTTCCTTATCAAGCCCACTTAACACAATACTATCCGGGCCCCTTCTGCCAGGTTCAGATCGAATATACCTCCCTCCTATAGCAAGGTTATAGAAATCACGTAAAATAAAACTAGCATCCTTTATGTCGCATTTAAGAATGCCAAATCCCTTGCCAAGCCTACGAGGCCAATGTATTTTAGCTTTAACCGCAGGAAATGAGAAAGTTTTATCCCCTCCATTAGTTGACTGTGAAGGAACTATTTTCAAGGAGGATCCATGAAACTCCTTCCCATCTAGCTCAGCAGCTCTTTTGGCGGCATCAGGGGAGAGAAACGTTATCCTACCCCACTTTTCTCTATCTTCAGCCTCCATCACGATGCCTTTAAACCTGTGCACAGCACAGATACAACCGAGGGAATTCTTCTCAAAAAACATCAAGAGCTCCTTATCATCAAATGCACCTACATTGGGATGACATACATCAACACTCAAGCAACGTTTTTCAGTTTCAAGATGCTTAATCTCAGCACCAGATCCAAACAGAGCTACTGGAGATGAGACACCAGAACCATGATACAAACATTTCTCCAAGCATTCAGTATGCAACCATTTTCTCTCATACTCCAAAACTTCATTAACCAAACCAAGGGCCATTTCCATGTCATGTGAAGTGGCATATAACTGAATGTCATTCTGGTCAATATTGACTTCAATGAAAATACGTTCATTCATGCAAGCTGTTCTTATGCGCGAGGCAAGTCCAAGCAGGTTACCGTTGGCTTTCCCACAAAATCTCTTGAGCAGAGTACAGCCAAAACCAGTCAAAATCTTCTTCTGCAACTTCTTCCTTTCCAATTTGAACACATCAAACACGGGTGGAGGGTAAAGAGAGCTCAATGATTCGAAGTCAAAAGCAGTTACACAGACCAAGTAGTGACTCGAAACTGAAAGGATCTCACCAAAAACAACCCAGCTAGGTTTCTCTGCAAATACTCGCAATGAACAAGATGGATGAAGTTGAACAAGTTGCCCGGTCAATGCCACTTCATAACCAAGTTGATGGCATCCAGTATACATGGCTACATTCTCAGCAAGTGAGGACAGTATAGCACTTTTCAGATGCTTATCACAATCAGAAGACATGGAAGGATTCCATCGCCAGTAGCTCGGAATAACTACATCAAGTTCTTGCTGAAGGCAAGATTCCAGATCCAGAATTGTGTCTTGGCATCTCCTCATTGATTTCGCATTAATACTGTTTTCCCAGCACCATTTGTTTCTCATTTCTCGGGGCAAAGCATCCCATTCCTTGTACACAGAGAGAAGAGTAAAGAGGTCACCATCGCGATGGCAAAATTGCACCTTCAAACAATCAGATCTTTGTTTATCACCTTCATTCCCTACCCTGCAAAATATGCTACTGCCATTGGCCATCACTGCAGCAAGGGCAAGGCCTTCTTTACCCAAACCATAATGTAAACAGCCAAATATGAGTTTACCAAGCCTAGGCTCAACACCCATCTTCACCAAGTACCTACCTTCATCAGTTAATTCATAAACACTATTTTTCAATTTAATTGCTCCTAATTGAATTAAATTCCTGATTGCCATCTCAATAGAACTAGGACTTGGAGCATCAACAAAATCAAAATCCTGCACATTCTTCACTCCCAAAGCAAGGATTCTCAAAACAGCTACACCAAGATGAACTCGACGTATCTCAGGTTCTTGATTTGGTGCCATTGATTCATAATCAGATTCTGAGTAGAGTCTATAGCACATACCAGGCCCAGTCCTTCCAGAACGACCAGCCCGTTGATTAGCAGAGCTCTGGCTGATCCAGCCAACTTTAAGGACATTCATGCCACTGCCTGGTTCATATCGACTATCTTTATTGAAACCAGAATCTATGACATACTTGACACCAGGAATTGTAAGTGATGTCTCTGCAAGATTTGTTGAAAATATCACTTTTCTTTTTCCATGGTAGTTCTGAAAAACACGAAATTGCTCATCAGGCAAAAGTTTGCCATGTAAGGGCAAAGCAACCGCAGAGGAAGCTTCAAACTTTTCACAAGCCCATTCTACTTCTATCTGTGAGGTCAAAAAGGCAAGAATGGTCCCCTCTTTTTCTGTTCTGTGAATTTCGATTGCCATTCTCACAACTTCAGAAACATATGAACCAACAACAGCAGGGCCAGAGTGTTCTGCATAAGCAGAAGGAACGTACCTCACATCAACAGGAAAGTTTCTCCCCAACACATGAAATATTCCACAATCATAGAAGTAATGAGACAGCTGATTTGCGTCAGCTGTAGCAGACATGATGATTAACCGCATTTCAACCCTCCTGCAAAGTATACTCTTGATCAAGGCCAACAGTAGATCTGTATTCAGGCTCCTCTCATGGGCCTCGTCAATTATGAGGCATGAGATGCCAGACAAATTATTGTCATTCATGTAGTGCTGCAATAAACAGTTATCTGTCATAAATATTATTCCAGAATGAAATTCGTTCGAGGATGAAAATGTTGAGTAACACTTTATGGCATTGTCTTCATAGCATCCATTACTTTCTTCCTGGACTCTTTGTGCCAATGATCTGGCAGCAATCTTCCGAGGCTGAGTGCATATAATGGATTGGTTAGCACCAATGCCTGAATCAGCAAGAAACTGTACCAACTGTGTACTCTTCCCTGAACCAGTCTCTCCAATTAATACCATTATCTGTAAATATTCTTGTTAGAAAAACACCCAAAAGGATATCTAAACAAAAGCACAATTTAGTTAAAAACATCCACTAGCAATAAAATTATAAATTCTGGGCACAAACCATAATTGCTCTAAAACCCTAAAGGAAAAAGAGTTTTTTAAAAAAAAAAAAAAAATAAGACCAAACATATATATATAGTTGGAAACTTTAAAAGGCAACAGAAAGAAATAGTTTGAGATAACATACAATATAATCAGATAATGCTCCTAAAAGTATCTCTTCATATAATCGGATACCAAAATTTGCCAGTCTCTCACAGTAGTCTAGAGTGTGCAATAAAACTTGAGAAACTTATCCCTTCAGCTCAACATTAAAGCATTTTCTTTTCTTTTTTTTTTCATTATGATGAAAATAATAAACTATTTCTAGGCACCTCTACACAATTCAATGCTTCTTATGCAATTTGCTTTTGGTGTTTTCTTTTTATTTTTTTAACATATGCCTGCTACTCTAGTTCTCCCTTGATCAAAAGCATGCTACATTGATTATTTCTGATGTAGAACGATAAACCACTCCAAAAGAGCCACGCTGATAAGGGTAGAGTATCCACAATTTTTTTGTGGAAGTTCTGTACCTATTGAACTCAGTCCCTGAATCACTAATCACTATTTTTCTACAGTCAACAAGCAACAACATGGAGTCATGTTAAAATTCCTTAAACTTCTTGCATCTGGTTTTAGAAACCCAAATTCTCAAGTTAGTCATGGCACAAAAGAGACACCAATAACAAAATATAAACCGTAGCATTCCCGGTTAGAAAGCATATTTGAATGTCAAACAGCTAGATAAAGCAAGCTACCAACCAAAGTAAAGAAAAGAGAAAACTTGTTTCAAATTTACATAGGAGATACCTGCTGAGAATGAATTTCCGCAAGAATCTCCCTCCGGTAAGCATAAATAGGCAATCCATCCTCCAGTCTGCGACGCTCCCGCATTATCAGCTTATGCATACGCTTCCAGTCCGAAGCTTCCTCAAACTTCAATTTTCTGAAAACAGAGCAACCAGCCTTCTCCAACTTATTATTATTGCCCTCGAGATAGCACAATATGCACTCCATGGCGGATTGAAACTCCTTTATTCTCCTTTCGATCAACTTTTTCTCTTCCTCAAGCCCTTTCCTCTTTTCCCGAAGCTCGTGAAATTGGCCGAGTGGCAAAGGCTTCCCAAGAATATGCGTTAAACGCCTAATCTCCTTCGATACACGCTCACTTTCCTCACGCCATCGCTCGACTTCCTTGCCTTCCATTAAACCCTTCACAAAACTCGCGAAAAGTGCCCTAACTCGGGCACGCAGCTCGTCGATGTCGGAAGGTACGAGAACGTGCGGTATCATCTCCGGAGTGAAATCTTGCGTTTCTTTGAGGCGAAACTCCCAGAAGTAAACGAAAGCCTCGAGCGCGTCGACCCACTGACAGAAATTTAGGGTTGCGGCAACCTGATCACTGGGGAAAATACTGAAACCCTCGGGCTTCGACTTGCATTTTGCGATCAAAGACTCAATATCAGCCCTACTGAAACTGCGGCGGCCGGAGCGGAGCTTGACGACGAAATTGGGTCGGCTGATGGGCGAAAAGCTCGCCGGCGGGAGGTCGAATTGTCGATTAGGGTAAAATTCTGGTTTCCGGTGGTAATATGAATTGTAGCCGACGGGAGAGCGGAAATTGCCGGAATGGTAAGCATAACGGTGGAATTCCGAATTTCGCCGGAATCCGGTGTGAACGACGTGGTTGGCTTTCTTCATGGCATCGATGACCAAAGAACAAACCCTAGAGATTAGTGGAGAAAATAGTGTTTGTGTGTGTGTGTGACTGATGAGAGTGATGAAAGAGAGAAAGAAAAAGAGAGTCGATTAAGGAGACGACGATGTTTCAAAATTTCTCTCTTTCTTCGAAGCATTCCTTAATTAATTAACTTTCTTTATAATGATAATTATTGTTATTATTCGGTAATTAGCAATTAAATTAAATTTAAATTTGTATTCTATAGGGATAGTCTAGAGTGTTGTACAAGTCAGCCTTTTTTTCATTGGAAGTTAGGCTTAGTGACTGTCCACTCTATACCCAACGCAAACTTTAATAAAAGTTAAATGATGTGTACCAAAAAAAATAAAAAATTAAGTTAAATGATTTTTAAATCACCGTAATTTTATTTTGAATTTTATAATTTATTCTCTCTTCTAAGTTTAAAACTTAAATTAAAGTTCCATAAAAGAAAAACTTAAATGAAAGTTTCAACTTTCAAGAAATTATTTGATATATAAAAGGAAATAAATCTTAAATCTATTCTTTAAATAATAGAAATATAAGATTGAAGTTTAAAATATTGATATAATTATTTTTTGGCTTAAGTGCACTTTTGGTCACATAACTATGACAAAGGTTTCATTTTGGTCCCATAACTTTTTTTATTGCAATTTTGGTCCCATAACTATGACAAAGGTTTCATTTTGGTCCCATAACTTTTTTT
>QANZ01046337.1:99492-126187 GCA_003254925.1 Chamaecrista fasciculata
GTTTGACCCTATTTCACTTTGGTACCCTGTGGTTTGAAACTTGACACTTTGGTACCCTGTGGTATTCTCCATTAACACTTTGGTACCCTTTGAAGCTATTTTGTAATTTTAACTATAACAAATTTTGCATAAATTACATAATGACCCCAAAAAAATTTCAAAAAATTACAAATAGGTCCCTAGATACATATTATATAGGGACTAAAATAAAAAATATAAAAATTTTTTGGGGTCAATATGTAATTTTTGTAAAATTTATTATGGTTAAAATTACAAAATAGCTCCAAATGGTACCAAAGTGTTAATGGAGAATACCACAGGGTACCAAAGTGTCAAGTTTCAAACCATAGGGTACCAAAGTGAAATAGGGTCAAACTACAGGGTACCAAAGTGTAATTTACCCTTAATTTTAAAACTAAAGCCTTTATAAATTATATTTTGAGTCTTGACTTGACTAAGATTAAAAAAAAGAAAGATTATTCAAGCTTACAGAAGAATAAGCCACCCTGCAAAGACCAGGGTCCTTCCGTCTGGATGAAGAGCCTCTCTTCATCATTAGAGAAAAATAGAATAAAGTTGCTTTCCGTGCCTCCAACTACGCGCACTTCTCCTCTCAAATTCCAGAACTCATTGATGAGTGCTTGGACTCTTCTGATGGTGAATTTCCTCTCATCAATAGTTCTTCCCAAGATGATCTTGATAAAGAAAAGGGTCTTAGGGCTAAGTTAGAGTTCCTCCTTCATTGTGAACAAATTTTTTGGGCTCAAAGAGCCAAACAGATGTGGCTTATTAATGGAGAGAGGAATACCAAGTATTTTCACTCAGTGGTCAAACAAAGAAGAAGCATGTCGAGAATTGTTGCTATCAAAGATCCTTTAGGAAATTGGAATTGGAATGAAAAGGATATTTTGAAAGCTGCAAATGATTGCTTTAAAGATCTTTTCACTCCTCCTGATAATTGCACTATGGAAGCTACAACCAAGATGATTCAAGATGCCCAAATTATTAAATTGTCGAACAATCATCTGGACATCCTCAATAAGCCTTTTACAATAATGGAAATAGAAACTGCGCTGTTCCAACTAAATGGGCATAAGACCCCTGGTCCTGATGGTATTCCGGCCATCTTCTATCAAGAATTTTGGCCCACAGTAGGGAAGGATCTTATTGATATGGTATCTTCCTTCCTCAATAGAGGGTACTTACTTAAGGCTCTCAACCAAACTATCATCACTCTCATCCCTAAGGGTGACAATCAAGAGAGTTTTAAGGACTTTAGACCCATTAGTCTGTGTAATGTGGCTTACAAAGTCATATCTAAAACGCTGGCTAATAGACTCCAACAGATTATGGGAGACGTTATTACTCCTTTCCAGAATGCCTTTGCAAAGGGTCGGTTGATTAGTGATAATATTTTAGTGGCTCATGAGCTCATCAGATATATCAGAAGATGTAGAAAAGGGAAGAGGTACTGGGCAAGCCTCAAAATTGATCTGTTTAAAGCTTATGATAAAATCTCTTGGAATTTCCTCTTGGCAGTTCTAAAAGAAATGGATTTCCCTGCACATTGGGTTCAATTTATCTCTCAATGCATCTCAACAACTTCCTTTAAAGTCCAGATTAATGGCAACTTATCAGAGCCTTTTTGCCCAAAAGCTGGTCTTAGACAGGGTGATCCCTTGTCGCCATACCTGTTCATTCTTTGTATTAATGTCCTTTCAGGTATGTTAATTAAGGCTCAAAAAGAATATGTTCTAAAAGGAATTAAAGTCTCAAGACAAGCCCCTTCCATAAATCACCTCATATATGCAGATGATATCTTGTTGTTTTTCAAAGTAGACTTAGACTCATGCAACAAGTTCAAGGAAATATTCTCTGCTTTTGGTTTAGTCTCAGGTCTTGTTGTTAACCCTTCCAAGTCTGATATCACCTTTAGCCCAAATACACCCAATAGATTCCAGAAGATTTTATGTAAAGCTTCCTCTTTCAAAAAAGTGGATAAGTTCAACAAATATCTTGGAAGTTTTATAGATGGGGATACCAGGAGTAGGAGGAATTTTGAGGAAATATATGAGATTCTTCAAAAAAAACTTTCAGGATGGAAATCAAAACTTTTGTCTCAAACAAGTAGGGTTGTCCTGATTAAATCAGTCCTTTCTTCTGTTCCCGTGTATCATCTATCTTATTGTAACCTCTCAGAGAAAGAAGCCAAGCAATGTGATACTGTGGTGGCAAATTTCTACTGGGGAAACCACCAAAATCCCAATACTCCGCACATGTTGGCTTGGAATAAAATTTGTCAACCTAAACAGAAAGGAGGTTTGGGAATTAGAAGATTTGGTGATTTCAATAAGGCTTTATTGGGAAAACAAGCCTGGAGAATTATTCACAATAGGGATTCTCTCCTTTCCAGGGTCTTTATGGCAAAGTATTGCCATGATAAAGATAACCTGATTTTCAAAACAAACTCTCTTTCTTCCCCTTTTGCGAGAGCCATTTGTAAAAGAGCTGAAGAGATTGTCAAGAACTGTAGATGGAGAATTGGGAATGGTAATAATATTAGAATTGGGTGTAATCTCTGGTTTAAACCAGCTCAGGAAATTCATGGTATCCGAACTGTTGCTGATCTCATAAATAATAGGCAGAGTTGGAATTTTGAATTAATTACGAAGATGTTTAGTGAGAATGATGCCAGAGAAATCATGAAAATCCCTCTCTCACGATCTGATAGACCTGATTCTATAATTTGGACAAAAGGCAAGGATGGCCTTTACTCAGTGAATAGTGCTTACAAGGACATTCTTAATAATAGAAATGAGGCAATTATAACTCCTAACTTCGATTGGTCTGCTCTTTGGAAAGCGAAGTTGCCCCCTAAACTTACTCTGTTTATCTGGAAGTGTATACACAACAGCCTTCCTCTGGGCATCAACCTTCTAAAAAAGAATTTCAAAATTGATGGCTCTTGTGCTTTTGGGTGTGATGTGATTGAGGATGAAAACCACCTCTTCTTCCAATGTCCGATGACCAGGGCTGCGTGGTTTGGTTCTCCTTTGGGTCTCAGGAATGAGTACCTCCCAACTACAAAGTTCAAGACATGGATTCACTTCTTTCTTACAGGTCAAGACCACCACAAGGATTATGATGACCTCATCGAACATGTGTTTTGGTTCTGCTGGGCTATTTACACTCATAGGAATGAAGTTAAATTTAAATCCGGAAATCCTGCAACAGAGGCAATCATCAACATTTGGAGAAACCAAATCTCCAAGAAGAATTTCTCCAAAATAGTTGCTGAAGAGCTGCGTGTCACTCTGAATAACAAAAGCGGCATTTCCCCCAGAATTCAGAACAATTATAAATGGAAAGATGGAGATATTCTTATTGCAGGAGAAAGATTTAAGCTGGAAAAGAAAAATATCTTTACTGCATTCTGTTTTAACACTAATGGCCCTATGTTGCTGTTTTATTTCTGTGAGAATGACAGGTATCATCTGGAGGAAACCTTCTTTAAAGGTTTCAGAACCTTTTTGGAATATAGCAAGGAGTTTCGAGACAAGAGTGCTCGTTTGGTCTGTCAACCAAGGTTCTGCTACAGAGGAAAGTTACAAAACCACAATCAGCAAGTAGTGATTATTAAAGAAGATATTAACATAATGCTTAACGAGAGTGGTAGCAATTGGAGGATTGCGTCTTCCAACCATATAATGAAGATTAAGGAATTTTGGCCTTGGATAGATAGCTATCTCATGGGAACTATGTGTTTTATGTAGGTTGTTTTGGGTTTTCTGTTTTCTTGGTTTTTCCTTCTTTCTCTGTTGTTGTTAATTCAAAAAAAAAACATGAAAGGCCAAACCTATATCCACTTATATATGTAGTTGGGACCCAACAGAGGGTAGGCTATGTTTAAAATAAAAATGTTTTTTTTCATTACTTATATATGCAGTAAGATATAAATAGAGTATTAACATAATAAAACTCTAAATTAGATTCAGAAAAATAAATTAAAATATGTTTTTATTAATATAAAATTAATTTTCATCAACATTTTTTTTCAATAATCACAAAAAATAAATCATAGATATAAATGTAATATTTAATTATTTCTATATGTATAAAATGTTTAACAATTTATCCTTACATTTTTATATGTTCTTAATACATAAAATTTTTAAATATTGTGTTTTATATATAAAAATAAATATTTACTCTTACAGATGTGTACAAGTAAATCTAATACTACTTATCTATTCCAAACTCGTTAATTTTAGATTCAAATCAGACTTAAATCTATAAAATAAAATATCAAAGTAGGCATCAAATATAAATATTTTAATCTTTTGTATTATCTGACATAAAATAAGAAGGTTTCATTTTGGTCAATAACTTTTGCAATTTTGGTCCCATAACTATGACAAAGGTTTCATTTTGGTCCCATAACTTTTTTTGTTGCAATTTTGGTCCCATAACTTCTCAAAAGGTTCCACAGTTAGTCCCTTGGTGAATTCCATCCATATTTAGCCGTTAAGTATGACGTGACATAGTGACTATGATCATGATGTGGCAAAATAAGATAAAATGGACTGAAATAGGATCTATATGCAACATATTAAAACTTATCTATACCCAACCACAAAATATACAAAGAGTGATAATATTTAATTATTTCTATATGTATAAAATGTTTAACAATTTATCCTTACATTTTTATATGTTCTTAATACATAAAATTTTTAAATATTGTGTTTTATATATAAAAATAAATATTTACTCTTACAGATGTGTACAAGTAAATCTAATACTACTTATCTATTCCAAACTCGTTAATTTTANTACAGATGTGTACAAGTAAATCTAAACCTATAAAATAAAATATCAAAGTAGGCATCAAATATAAATATTTTAATCTTTTGTATTATCTGACATAAAATAAGAAGGTGAGCTAATTTTTGTAATAAATACTATTTATGAAAATTATTAATTATAAAAATTATTTTAAGATTTAGTAATTATTGTGGTAACGTCCAAACATCCTTTTTTGGAGTAACTTTGGATGCCGACTATTAAAATAGATTAATAGATTATCAACAAGATTTAAGGCAAACATTTGTTTCCCAAAATTTTTAGGTCGATATTATAGGGACTTTGATTTCAATGATTCGATATAAAAACCTTATGTTCTCAATTTAAGTCAAGACCGTCTTTTCTATTGTTTTGCTAAAGTCTAATTGAATGTTTTTATGTATAAAGTTACACATAATTTTATTTTTAATTTATTTTTAAACAATTAATTTAAAACAACTTGAAATTGTTATCTACAATAAAATATTAGTATATATTAAAATCAAATTTGGAATTTTCTTTCAGCATTGTGTCTCAATTTTAGCAATTTAACAATGGTATGGATTCAGGCCAAAAAAAAAACAATGGTATGGATTATTAAAAAAATATGATGATGTTCTTATTGGGCTTATTGGGTTTCACTATATTAGAATACCCAAATTTAAAGCTAGATAATGGCTTAAGCCCAGTTTTCAAAATTGATTAATCCAGATGAAGCCCATTGAGTGGAGCCCACAATATATAATTCTGAACAAAGTAAGAGAACAAGCCCAAAAATGCGTAGCCCACTTTATAATAGTATCCCAACCTCTAATAGGAGTTTTTTCTATCTTCTATATGAAAGACGCTCAAACTAAACGTCATTTGTGAGGTTAATGGTCAATTGGGTGAGTGGGTTGATATGAATAATTAGTGGAATTAGAAAAGAAGAAAAAGGAAGTGGTGATTTTGTTTTGTCCATAACTTCTTGTTGAGTGTTTGGATAAAAAATGAGAACAAAAAATAAAGTTGCCTACCACTAGGGGGCATGCCCTATCAAATCATTTTTTTAAAGAAAAAAAAAACATAACCATAAAATTATTTCCCTCCTTTTGGATTCAATGCTTGATGAAAAAACCACTTTAATGAAAAATCATGTGGTTTTCTCTATCCATACATCATTGCGTAATTGGTTTCCTCAAAATATTACCATTCCCTTCCCTTTTCATAATTTTTGTAGCTTTTGATTTTTAAACATTATTTAAGTTCACTTTTCTTCACGAGTTTACTTAAATTTTCAAGTTTGATAACATAGTCTAACACTATTAAAATATCTATGTTTTGATAAGACAAGTGGCTTTACTTTTTATTTTATTTTGATGATATACTATATCCTAATAAATATTTAAATATACTTAATTTGTAAAATATAATAAAATAATTAAAATAATGATCCATATTTAGATTTAATTATTTTTTTGGTAGAATTTAGATTTAATTAGTGTGTTGATGTGTTCAGACGACAGAATTTGGTGTGAAGTGTGAATACGGCCCACGCAATGTTGAAAATTAAACGAAAAGTACCAAACTCACTTTTGCTTCTTTTTGTTTTTTGGGCCGAACGCCAAGCTTTTGATCTAGCAACTTCATATTCTCAAATTCATGGAAATTTCTCACAGACACGATCAACTTGTTGAATGTGACTGTTTTTATTGATGTTTTCTATATTCATTCACGTTTTGGAGAATGATTATCGATTAACTTTGACTTGGATATTAACTTTGTTTTTATGACCCGTTGTCTTAAAAAATAATATTAAAAAACTAATCAATCCTCCTTTTTTTTTTGGCACTAATCAATCCTTCATACTGAATAAAAGGCATAAAAAACTGAAAAAAAATAAATGTTTTTATAAAATAATAAAGCTTCTTTTATTTTTATTTGATTTTTCAACTCTCAAAGTGTGATAAATGACCATTATTCAATACCTTCACAAAAATACCTTAAAAAATGGTTTTCATATATACTTTTTATTAGATTTTTAAAATCTAAGTTCACCTAATACAAGATTGACTCAAGTGGTAACCAAAAAAAAAGGATTGACTAAAGTGATAAATAATTTAATATTAAGTAAAGTCTCATGTTTAAAACCTTATGAATGTTTTTTTTCGGAGACTCGCTTACTGTACGAAGAAGTGCACAACATGAATGGAATGCAAATGAATCATGAAGACAAGACATATAATTCAAAAAAAAATGAATTCACCACTTTACAAAAAATCAACTTCTTTTTTTTTGCTAAACTTAAAAAGCCTCATTATAAATAAAAAATGGTTTTAATTTAGGGCAAAACTTATGTCAAGTTCCCTACATCCTTGTTATCAAGTTCTCCGATCAACATTTGACACGTCGTAAAAATTTTATTTATGACCAATCATGATAAAAAGAGAATATTAAACACCACTTTTTGCATGACCAATCATTGAAGAGAGAAAATGTTCATGATTTGTGATTGGTGGAACTTGATAGCAAGGATATAAGGAACTTGATATAAGTTTTATTCTTTAATTTATTGTAAAGAACTAGAACATCCGAGTTCTCTATTTCTTTCAATGTTCTTTATACATGCATCTTGAATATATATATATATATATATTAGAAGAATATAGTAGGTTTTTGATAGAACACGAAAAACAGAGTAGGCTTTGAAAGTGTGGTCACTGTCCTTAAGGAAATTAAGCACTCACTATTTGTATGCTGTTGGGTGTTTATACCAGATTTCCTCCAGGATTTACAAAGCCTGGTGTTATAGCCAGCAATACTATAACACCTTCTGAACACAAAACAAAGAAAGATAAGTTGAATATGAGATGCTCTATTTTTTTAGAAGAAGTGTTATTTATAGGAAAAATCTGAACAGATACAACCTTTCAGATTCTAACATAAATAACAGGTTACAACCTTTCATAAATGAACATTCATATCTGTTTAAAAGTGAACAATCATGTCTTTTCAGGATTAAACTGAATTTTCTGTAAATAATGAATGTTTATGACTGTTCATGAATGGGCACTTCTCTGTTTATAATTCGAATTAATTAATTAATTAATCAATTCGAAAAGAATAATAATTAAAATTAATTATTAGCCAGAAGCCCAATTGCCCCAAGTGCCCATCTTTGACATATATATATATAAATGACTTATCCATTTCAATTATTATAAATGATTTAACAATCATTTATATACCCTTCTCAATTCTATAACTTATCTAATGTGGGACTTTAATTACTAACTATACTAACAATATATATATATATATATATATACATGGACTTCAAACAAAGTCATCTAATAATAAAGAATAAATAGATTTTGAGAATTCGTGCTTTAAAAAAAATGGTTGAGGGAAGCAGACGCCTTTGTGGAATTCAGCGACAATAACAAATATACGACATACGTCCCATACTCATCACCCACCACCATATATACAGCCACCTTGTTTCACATTTGTCCATATCCAATTTAGCTATTAAGTCCTTTATATATATATATATATATATATATATACGTTTGTTAAGTACTTTAACCTCCCACAAAACTAACATATCTCCATTGCAACATGTCCTTGAATGAACTGAAAGCCTAACACTTTTATTATTCTTCTGTCTCGATCAAGGGATGGATCACTTCATATATAAATCACCATATATATATATATTCATCATGCATTTAATTAGTATACATTTTTTCTTTGCCAGATTTAGGATACAACAAGTTTTTCATCTTGATGTTTCAATATTTGAATAATGTTGCAGAAAATGTTGGAATATAATGCTCACAAGAAAATATAATTAATAGGATACGTACTTTTTTTTTTCTAATGTTTTTCTGAAGCTTAAATCCATCAAACAATGGAGATAATAGAAAGGCAAAAAAACAAAATACCTATTTTTGACGATTTCGTTATTTCTAAAATTGTGAAGCTTAAAAACCTAAAGTCATCCTTGAATAATATGTGACAGGTATGAGACGATCACCTAAACACCTGAACTTTATAAAATAACATTTGAACCAATGATAATTAACCTTACTTTTAGGACGATGATCCAGCAATGGTCAATCATAAATTCATAATCTTATGATTTTGTCAGATCTATTAATCAAGACTTTTGAATATTCTAGGGTTGGGTCAAATGGCTTATACTCTCACTTTATGCTTCATCTAATACGCGAGAGAAAAATCTTACCCCAACTATCTCTTATAGTTCATATAGAGACTTTTTTTACCCCAACTAAAATTATAAGATTTAGTCGTCGGACGTCTAAATATGCAAATTACAATCAATTTGATCATTTTTTTAATATATTTATTGATAAAACTATCACCAGATTGTCTCAACAAATTATAAGTTGGGTGAGCCTGATCAAGCAAGCCAAATTTCTCGGTGAGCCACTCATCAAGCTAATGAACCGGGTTGACTCACCTTGTTTTTTCTATTTTTTTTAATTTGAATAGTTTTTCTAGTATATTGGAGACATATCTGTTTCTATTTTTTTTTCAATTATTATGAGTTAAAAAAATTATTACATTACATACACACAACAAATCATAATTTATATATTTAACAAAAAAAAGGAGATTATAATTATATCTTTTAATGACCAGTTACATTTTATTTTCTTTTTGAGAAACTAAATTAAAAAATTATAATCTCCGAATGATTAATCTCTAATCTTGAATTGTTTATTCGCCAATAAAGATTGATTCAGTTGACTGGTAAGGAGTCGACTCATAGTTGATGTGAAAAATTTATTGATAGGCGATCCGTAAGTAACTTTATAATTAAGTGCTTATAGAATCTAAAGACATGCTTTGTCCTTAGTAAGTCCAAATCCAATTCACCTAAATTTTTTATCAGAAAAAAAAAAAATGGTTGTTTAGTTGAGGAGTGGGTAAAGTAGTTTTAATGAGTGTGGAGCCCTTTAAGAGTGAGTAGTGAGAAGTGTAAATTAAAGTTGATGTTGGCTCCTGCACGTACTACTGCACATCATATCGATGGCTTCATCACAGTTGACGAGTGACAAATGAAAGCTCATCCATCCATCTATGTATGTTTGTGATGATGGTGGCCCACATCACACGTGGTGTTGTCATCACGTAGTAGTAAAGTGTGGGTCCCCAATCCCACTTCACTAGTCACTACACACATTTTAATTGTCTGTGTTTATATATAGATGTCGTTGTATGTATATATGTATCTGCCTGCATTTTGCAGAGGGCCTTCATGAATCATGATGAGTGATTCCCATACATATATACATGGATATATATACTTTTTACTTTTAGAGCAGTCTCAGTTTCAGTACAAAGTGATGATCCAGAAGCATGTATAATTGTATATACATGAAACTTCAAAGTATGTAGCTTTTTCAGGGTTTCCTTAGTCTTTTTATGTGCCATGGGTCTTGAATGTCCTTGGGATATTCTTAACATACAAGTGTCTAATATTTTAAAGGCATGAAATGGATTTCTCTGTGTATTCTTAATCCTACGCCCAACTCGACCAAGGGATACCAATGACTTTCACTAGGTTGAGTCTTGGTTTTGACCGAAACCTACGCCTAGGGGCGGAGTTAGGATTTTTGGTTAGGGGGGTCGGAATTTTTTTTTGGCCAAAATTTTATTTTAATTCATAATATTTATCTTAAGTTCTGTTTTGGTCCCTAATGTTTGGGTTTGATAATAGAGAAATTTGATTACTAGGGACCAATTATAAAACTTTTAAGAAATATTAAAGATCAAAACAGAACGAAAAATTATTATGGACCAAAATAGAACTTTGGATAAAGATTAGGGACCAAAGTAGAATTCTAGCATATTTCTTTTCTCTATATATTATCAATATCAAGCATTCTAGTTAGAGTGATGGGATTCACAAGCTGCTATTCGAACCTGGGACCTTTAAACTAGAAAAAAAAATTTGAGTTGGGGGAGGGCCACCACTAAGCCATCTCTTGATTTTAGTTAAAAGAAGGCCAAAATGCAGAGACATCCCCTGAGTTTTAGGTTGGGTGCACATAACACCCTTGAGTTTTCAATTTGTGCAAATAACACCCTTGAGTTTTCAATTACGTGCAAATAACACCCTTATGTTAAATTTAGGCCAAATCAGTGAGGGTATAATAGTAATTTCATAAAAAAACTAGGCCAAAGTCCTATTTTGACCCCTCAAGTTTATTCAAAATTCCGTTTTGGTCCCTGAAGTTTTTAAAAAGTTTCACCGTTAGTCTCTTTTCAATTTCCATCCAACTTTTCTGTTCAATAAAAGAAAAAATTAGTTTACATTTAGCCAAAAAGTTTTATTTTTTTGAACTAAGGTCCTTTCTTTTTATAATAGGACCAAAGTGTAAGAAAAAATAAATAAACTAGTACTTAAAACAATTTTACCCCCAAAAAAAGAACCCAACCAAACTACTCTTCTCCACCTTCGATCGGCGCCGTTCTTCTTCTTCTTCAATCGGCACTTCTCTCAAGGACACTTTGGTCTCTCAACATCGATGTTGAAGATTTCAGCCGAGGTCCGTCGCCGAGTCTCTCAATCCGTCTCGTCTTCCTCTTCCCAATCTCTCGAGATTCGTAGCGTCGGCGTCTCCATCTTCGCCAACAAATTTTCCGGCGTGTTCGCCAACAATTCCAATGTTCTCGCCGTCTCCGGCATGTCCACCTCCCCGGAATCCGCCATTGAAATCCTCGAATCCACCACGTGCCGAAGGGATCGACGCCGGCAATGATCTTGATGGGGACGGTTGCGCTGACCTCTGCCATGGAGGTTTTCGGAATCTTCACCACTTCTTCGTCGTCGCCGGAAGGTATTGGGATTTGAGGATCGGCGAAGAAGAAGAACGACGCCGACCGAAGGAGGAGAAGAGACTGAAGAGTAGTTTGGCTGGGTTTTTTTTGGGGGCAAAATTGTTTCAAGTATAGTTTATTTATTTTTTCTTACACTTTGGTCCTATTATAAAAAGAAAGGACCTTAGTTCAAAAAAATAAAACTTTNATCACATGTTAAATTAAACAATACAGGAACAAATGTGAATGTTTGATCACCAAAACAAAATAAAAAACAATTTTATAACCAAAATGAATCTGACTCCACAATATTTAAGGACCAAAATGACTATTTGATCAAATATTTATTATTTTTTATTAATTAATTAAACTAAAAGTTATAACTATTACCAAAAATATATTTATAATATTTCTTTAATTATTAGCATTAATTATAGGATAACTACTATATATATATATGGGTAATGCTAACAAGTGCCCTTAGGGCACTTGTGTTAATGTGCATTAATTGCAATTTGAAAATGGAATTTTTACTTTGAAAATGTAAATTCTGAGGTAAATTTACATTTTCAAAGTAAAAATTTCATTTTTCAGAGTACAATTAATGCACTTTAACAAGTGTTCTAAGGGCACTTGTTAGCATTGTCCTATATATATATATATATATAATATATATCGCAATTTTGTGAATACCAAAAAACATTTAATTTCTGTCAACTATTATAAATATTAAACTTATGACTTTAATAATAATACAACTTATTGCGATCAAACGATTTTCTTTAAGTCAAAAATTATTCCTATTAATAAATGTGCACGATTCTTTTATGCACCCAAATATTATATAATTCAACTAGCTAGGACTCAACCTTATATTTGACCTTCCATCGCTAATATACACTTACAAAAAGAATATATAATTATATATTATATATTATATTGTACTGAGTAATTAATAGTGTTGTAAATAATTCAAAGTAAAATTTTGGATGTGTCAAATTAAGTTCACATTGCTTGTATAAGAGAGTTTGGAAAATTGTTTTATTAAACTATGTTAATTAGTTAATGTAATTTAATTATTAAATTATGTTGGGTTCAGGTTCATCTTTTGAGAGCTGTTTTATGAAATTATATTAATTGTTTAATGCAATTTAATAAGCTTTTTCCTGTTTTTACGAAGGTGAACTTGAAACTGGGTCAACAGGCTTTTGTGTAACGTTAAGTAGACTTGGTCAGAAATAGTGCCGTTGATGCTTAACGTTAACTTTAGTTTTGTTACCGATTTTTGGGCACGTCGTTTGTATGCACGTTGCAGTGCTATTTAGTTAATTAAATAGTTAATTAATTAAAATAAGTGGCCCAATATATTGAGTGTGAATTCCAACTCTCTATTATTATTTTGAGTGTGAGTCTCAATTTTTCTTCTGTTATTCTGTATCCCTCTCTATGTGACAGTGAGGAAGATTTTGTTTAATCCTGTGAGAGTGCCGGTTTCTTTATTGTGGGATACCGAAATATCTCTTAAGGACAGTATCCTTGTGACGCGACTCGAAATTTCTATGTGCAATCCCCTACAAATAGTCACATATCTCTTAACAACCCAACAGAATTAGATAGTTATGAAAGAGCTAAAATAAAAAATACAGAGAATGTATTACATATTTATATATTTATACATTTTTGTAATATTCGAAAGGATTAACAATTATATTCCTAGACTGTTTTTTCTGACTTATTATAGACACCAAACTCCGTCAAAGGTTTATGGAACCTTAATTTTTGGCAGTTCAGATTCAAATGACCGCATATGTATTTAATAAATTATGGGGAACAATATATTAATAATAAAACGAAAATTAATAATACTGGTTTGTCGTACAAAGTTTGAAATTGATCATTTTTTTAAACTCCGTGATTGGTTAATTTTTTATCAGTTGCTTATGCGAGTTGAATTAGATAAACCAATAAAATTTAGAGGCAATATTATTTATCGTAATGATTTTCTTCTTGAAAGGAACAATACATTTAGGGGCGTTTGGTACACGGATTATTTTTTTATTTCCGGGAATCACATTCCCAGAAATGTGATTCTCAAGAATAAGATTCTCAAGATTATAAGAATGTCTGTTTGGATGAGTTAAAATAATCATAGGATTATTTTGTAATATTCACAAGAATGTTACAAACTTGTGTTTGGTTCAACTTTGATATTCTTAAGAATGTTTAATACTTTTACAAATATGCTCTTGACTTTTTATTCTCAATTAATAGTTTATCAAATGAAGAAATCAAATATATATCTTATATTATATGGCTCCACCCCTTTCTGGATGTTTAAAACTATAGTTTATGAATTAAAAATAAGAGAAAATTTACTATTTGGTTTCTCTTTCTTTACTAAGTTAATAATTTAGTCTCTTATTTATTTTACACACATATTTGCGTGCCCGTTAGGGCACGCAAAGCCCCTAGTATATATATATATATGTGAGCATACCAAAGCATACAAAAACAATGAAATATATATATAAGCAATAAAAGCATACAAAAGCAGTATTATATATATATATATATAAATATAAATATAAATATGTAAGCATACGAAAATAGTGATATATATATATAAACATATAAAAGCAATATTATATATATCATCATGAAGAGATGAAAAGTGGCAAACTTGATAAATTTCTTCTGCACTTCAAGGCAGCAGAGAGTTGTAAAATGACAAAGATGAAAAGTGACAAGGGTATGTAGAGAAATAATTAACTAGGGGTAATAAAGTCATTTTAGATGGGTAAAAATAATCCCATGTCATGGGATTAGACTAATCCCACCCCCTAGGGTGGGATTAAAAAGTAACTATTTTAGGAAATTATATTATTCCTGGGAATACAATATTCCTGGGACTAATTTTCCAATACACGTACCAAACGCGGGATTACTCTAGTCCGAGCTCATAATCCCGAGACTATTTTTCTAATCTGTGTACCAAACGCCTCCTTAGATTTTAGATTCTTAAAAGAATAAGGAGGTGTTTGGTACCTGAAAAGAAAAAAAAAAAAAAAGTCCCGGGAGCCGGGATTATGAGTTGTGGCATAAACTAATCTCGTGTTTGGTACGCTAAAAATAAAATTAATCTTGGAAATATTGTATTCTCAAGGATGTCTTAATCACATGAAATGGGCCAAATTTAATCTCACTCTAGGAAGTGGGATTAGTCTAATTAATCCCATGGTATGAGATTATTTTTGCCCATTCAAAATAACTTTATTACCCATAATTAATTTTTTCTCTATCAGCGCTTTACTTTTCATCTTTGCCACTAAGAATTATTTCAGTTATGTTTTGAGTGAGATTTTTTTAGACAATTTTATTATGTTGAGAATTCTGTATATTGTGTTATGAAATAGTATCTTTCTCATGAATTGTTTTAAAGAATTTCTACATTTGATAAACTATTAGTTGAGAATAAAAAGTCAATAACATATTTGGAAAATTATTAGACATTCCTAGGAATATCAAAGTTGAATCAAACATAAGATTGTAACATTTATGAGAATATTGCAAAATAATCCTAAGATTATTTTAACTCATCTAAACAAATATTCTTATAATTTTAGAAATCTTATTCCTGAGAAATTAAGTTCACGAAAATAAAAAAATAAATCATGTACCAAATGCCACTAAAAGTAGAAAACCCTGTATGTATATTGAATAATATATAACAACAATATTTTCATTTGAAAA
Source organism: Chamaecrista fasciculata (assembly GCA_003254925.1). Classification (NCBI taxonomy): domain Eukaryota; kingdom Viridiplantae; phylum Streptophyta; class Magnoliopsida; order Fabales; family Fabaceae; genus Chamaecrista; species Chamaecrista fasciculata. The sequence continues at coordinate 114,916 of QANZ01046337.1, forward strand.
TTAAAAAAAATATAAATAAAAACATCTAATGATAAGAATTAAGTGGCGATGATTTGTCATGGTAATTAATCATGGAATCTCCGAATTAAAGAAGCCCAAATATTGCTCGAATATTTAACGTACTCATAATGACAATCTGAAAAGAAGCCACTAAGGAAAAATATCTCAAAAAAAATAATATAATTTTTTTTATATATTTATTATAAAATATTTGTATTTATAATATTTATTTATATTTTCACTTTCCAATAATTGACTGTACGAAATGTCACATTTTATATTTTTCTATATTATAACTGATCAAACAAAATAAATTTATCATAACATCCATCTAATTTTTATTAAAATGTTTTACAACAAGAATGTAAATAACCTTATACTATGAAGCATGAATACGGATACGACACGGGATACGACACGGATGCGGACATACCGATACATCAAATTTTTAAAGTTATATGACACGACATTTCATATGTTTATATATATAAATAATTAAATATCCATAATTTGTCATTAAATTGTAAAAATTATCTAATCATAATTAATATATGTCATATTTTATATTATATGGCTCCACCCCTTTCTGGTCGTCATGTTTAAAACTATAGTCTATGAAATTAAAAATAAGAGAAAATTTACTATTTGGTATCTCTTTCTTTACTAAGTTAACAATTTAGTCCCCTATTTATTTTACATACATATTTGCGTGCCCGTTAGGGCACGCAAAGCCCCTAGTATATATATATATGTGTTATTATTTTATCGTGTTTATCATGTTAAAATTGTAAAAAATTGATTTTATATTCTACAACTTATGAATATATGTAGCGTATGAGTATCGTATGAGTGTGAGACACAGACACATGTCTGACAAGGTGACACGCCCTCAAAATGAAGTGTGCATGCTTCATATATCTTATATAAGTATAGTTCAAAATTCAAATTATAACTCTATTTTCTTAACTAATTGATATGGTAACTATTCATTTTTTATTAAAAAAACTTTGTGATTGAGTTTTAATTAAAATATTTTTATAGAATGTTTTATTTTTATTATAAGACTTCCTGATTTAGACAAGAGTTCATTATTACTTAAACTTCAGAATATTTATATGAAAGAGATTTATTATCATAAAGAAAAACTTGTAATTGTGAATTTCAAATTTTAAGTAATCTCCCATGAAGGCATGAATGATGAACCGAATATTCTAAACGTGTCCATTACCATTATTCATAAGATTAGTACTGGACTCATGTTTAGATTAGATTTAAAGGATATTAATTGATGGTGGAAGAAATAAGGAAGCGAAAAGAGTAAAGTAGAGAATTAATGAGTGGATATTGGATAATGTAATATTAATTAGCATAAGTATCCTTATCCTATTGTACTTCTAAAGTCGAAACATATGCGACTCTAAGTTAGGGAAGATAATTGAGATGTGCAATTAAAGTATTTTTTTTTTTGGTGAGGCATTTAAAGTATTTAATTTATCCAAATCCAGTCCAAAAAAATAAAAAATTTGTCCAAATTCATGTGTAATAATTAGATACCAAATAAGGTATGAATTAAAAAAAAAATTAAAATTTATTAATCTCGAGTATGAAAATAAATATTATCTTAAATCATTTATATTTAACTAAATTGAGAGTGCCTTCCATATATCCAATATCTATAATTAAAAATTTTATATTTTATATTTGTTGATGTAATATCCCCAAACCTCCTAATATAATATGTCACCTCCCAAAGTATCTCCATCGAAATGATAACCTTCCTAACTTTGTTGGATTTATCTAATATGTGTCCTTAGGACATATTTTAAAGTTTTTTTTATTGGTTAGTAGAACATCTTATATCTTGAAATCTACGAAAATTCATTTAAAATTTATTTTTAATGTTCAAAAACTCACTTGATCAATAAAAAAAACCTTAAAATGTACCCTAAGGGCACATGTTAAAATGACCCATAAATATTATCATTTTTTGAGCATCTCAAACACTTATAAATTTTTGACTTATTTAGGTATCAGAGTGATTAGCGAAGATCGATTCCCTCCACACTTTTTTTTACAAGTTGTCTTACTCTAGCCACCAGAGTGATTCTAGCTTTTCGGTAGCTTCATCATTTGTTATTACACAAATATTGAATATTAGAAATTAGATATATCTAGTTTCTTAATTAAAACATCTTATCATAAATCAATGAATTTTATAAATTGTGAGTATAAAATAAAATGCAGGCACAAAGAAATTAAATAAAAAAATTTACTACAAAAAAAAAACCAAAAAAATACAATGGGGACAATAACAAAAACATCCAATAAGAAGTTCCCTATCACTTTCCAGTTTCCATCGCTCTCTAAAGTGGCTTTGTATATACATGCATCTTTGTTAATTGTTAAGCCTCAAAAACTTTGTACAACTACAGACTGTAGATGATTTGGTTATTAAATTATTTTTAAAAGAATTTATTTATATAAAATTTATTTTTCATTTAAAAATATAGAAAATTATAAAATAGAATAAACTAACAATTTAATTTTTGAATAATTGTTGAGTTAACAATTTAATTTTTAAAAAACTAAAATATATAATTCAATCAAATTAAATAATATAAACTTTAGTCTTTAAAAAAACCAAACGATATATAATTAAAAGTGAAACCCTCAACCAGCTTAACCCAACTCAACCCCCTTGTTTGAGAACATCTTAACACTTCTCGAGTCTTGCCTTGGTCAATCTTACTTGTCTCGGGCATCGCTTATACACGTCAAGGATGATTAAAGTAAAATTTTCGACCAAAGTGCACTTTTGGTCGACAATTTTTGCTAAGGTCTCAATTTAGTTTTATAACTTTTTTGTTGCACTTTTGGTTTCATATTTTTTGCTCAAGTTGTAAATTTGATCCCTTATCTTTTGGGTTAGGTTGCAGAATTGGTCTTATATCTTTTAGTCAGATTGCAGAATTAGTCTCATATCTTTGGGTTAAGTGCAAAATTAGTCTCATGTCTTTATATCAAGTGGGACTAGTGGTGAAACTTTTTACAAAGATATGGGATCAATTCTGCAACATAACCAAAAGATATGAGACTAAAAATGATACAGGACCAAATATGAAAGTTTTTGCAAATATATGGGACCAAAAGTGCAACAAAAAAAATTATAAGACCAAATTGAGACTTCAACAAAAGTTATAAGACAAAAATTCTTTTATATGTATATGCAATTAGTCTTAGGGATGACAATTTCTTAGATAGTTAGGGTACCCGCTCGTATCCGTCCGAAAAAACACGGATATCGGATAGGATATGGATAGTAAAAATTAAATATTTTTCGGATATTGGGCAGATACGGATATTGCCCTCGGATACCCTATATCCGTCCGAAATTAACGGATAGTTAGGGTACTCGATATTCGATACCCTATTACTTATTTAATTTTTATATTTTACATTCAATTAAATATTTTATATATAATTATTTAAATTTCATTAATTATATTTATATATATTTTTATATAATCATTTTTTAGTTATATTATATTTAATTTTTTATTTTAAAAAATAAATTTAAAACATAGATAAATAACAAATTTCATTTATTTATATTAGTTGGTGGATAATGGATATCGAATACTCGTTATATCCGATTTATAAAAAAAGATATCCTATCCTATATTCATATTTTTTCGAATATTTCGAGTACTCGTCGAATACCAGATATCGGATAGGATGCGAATACGGATATTAATTTATCGGATACGGATAGGATATGAATATTAGATAGATTGAACGGATACGGATACGGATATAGTGACAAAATCACCGGATACCCTATCCGTTACCATCCCTAATTAGTCTATAAAAACTTAGGATAAGACTAGCCATGATAGCAATACTACAAAAGTGACCCCTATTTGCCCAATATATGTGTGTGTGAGGTATAATTGAACTTATTGTATCTATCTTTAGTTGTTGTTACTCGGTTATATGCAACTTGGATATCGTCTAAGATTCATAAACGAGCTCTCTTTTTTTGTGAGTTTATTCCTCACAGGTCCAAAAAGCTTAAAAGTATTCACCAATATCTTTTTTAGTCGGTAAAAAAAATTAATAAATAATGTGTCTGGACATTTTATGAACAAATAAACTGTATAGTTTAAACCAGATTAAGTTATTAATTTCCTCTACAAAAATACTGACAATGAGGGTTAACGGCACCGACCAGTTGTGTTTTGCTCCAGTCCAGGGGAAGCCGCAGGCCGTGGTAATATATTATTACTAGTATATTATTATATATATTTAAATTTAAATATTAAAATAGTAAAAATAGTGATACGGTGACGCAAGCCAAATCTCTGATAAGCTAAAATGAAGCCGGCTCAGAAGCCGTAGAAAGCCGAGCCATTTGGGTTGCTTGAAAAACCCGAACCGCAGGAGCCGCCTGTGCCAGCGTGTGACCCCATATACATTAGATAATGAGATTCGATTCTTGAATTTGGATTGAATTTGGGTTCCATTTCACCCCGAAACCCCACCGCACCTAACCCCAGTCAGATTCTAACCCTACTTGCTTTTATTTAAACTCACCCTTCCACATCTGAATGAAGAAACTCCCTCTCCTCTTTCTCCTTCCCCCTTCTTAATTTCTCATTTCATCATTATTTATTTCATTATCATTATCCATTGCTTGCTTCTCTATTGATGGGTGTGGAGGGAGAGGAAGCAACCAAATCGGAATCACAACACCACCATGGAATCAACGGAGATAATAACACTATTAACCTCTCCTTCTACTTTTCTTCCCGTTCTTCTCTTCACTATTCCACACACTGCTCCTGTTTAACACACTACCATTCCTGCTCAATGTCTCATTTTAAGTGAAACCCATCAAATTTACCACATCCCGATCTATCTATCTATCTATCAATTCTCGATCTAGCAGTGTTGTTTTTCTTTCCATCATGAAGAGATCCCTGGACAGCTCCGATTCCTTAGGCGCCTTGATCACCATGTCGTCGTGTCCACCCACAGAGGAACACACTATTCCGAGAGTGTACGGTCGCGATGAGTTGCAGTCGATGATATTGGAGGGTCTCGTCGACGACGAAGACTCGACGGCGCTGCAACTGTCGGCGGCGGAGAAGAAGCGCCGGCTAAGCGTGGATCAGGTGAAGGCGTTAGAAAAGAACTTCGAGGTAGAGAACAAGCTCGAGCCAGAGCGCAAAGTGCGGCTCGCTCAGGAGCTCGGACTGCAGCCGCGTCAGGTGGCGGTGTGGTTCCAAAACCGCCGTGCAAGGTGGAAGACCAAGCAGTTAGAACGAGACTACGCACTCCTCAAATCTAATTACGAATCGCTCAAGCAAAACTACGATTCCCTCCAACGCGATAACGACGCCTTGCTCAAACAGGTCGAGATCAATTACTAATTAATTAAGCATGTGTTTCAGTTTATTGATTGAGATCATGAATCTGTTGGTTGATTGCAGATTAAGGATTTGAAATCGAGTCTACAGGAGGAAGAAGAGCGAACGGAGAGCGATGTTTCTGTGAAGGAAGAAGAGATAACGGAACGGAGTGATCCGATTATTCAAACGGCGGCGTTGACGGTGGCGACGGCGGATGCTGTTGTTGAAACGACGTCGTCGGGTCCTGAGGAGTGCTTGATGATGATGGTGAAAGACGGTGGTGGTTCAGATAGCGACTCGAGCGCGATCTTGAACGAAGACAACTACAACAGCCAGAACGGCGTCGTTTCGGCCGTGAGCTGCTTCCAGCAGTTTCAGAAAACGTCGTCGTACTTTGTGAAGATGGAGGAGCACAATTTCTTCAGCGCCGAGGAGACCTGCGATTTCTTCGCGGAAGAACAAGCTCCGACGTTGCAATGGTATTCTTCTGATCACTGGAGTTAATAATTACAACACAAACAACGAAGAAGAAGAAAAGAGAACCATTTGGGCGATTAGAGAGATTTCGAATAAGAGACAGACGCTACGAAATCCAAGGAATGAAAACGCTTACCAATAAGCAAGTCGTGCGCGAAGAACAAGCTAAGAGATATCAATGAATAATGATTTGGTGGTAATTATGAAATCTGTTATGATGCTGTAAAAAAATGTGTTTCTTTCATGGGTAAATTAAAAAGAAAATAACCTTTTTCTTTTACATCAGTACATCACGAACCCTCGTCCTAGCTAGGCCAGCTAGTAGCTAGTTGCTATTTTCTTCACTCGATTTTAACTTATTAAGATTAATTTAAAATAAGGAATTAATCTTTCCAATGAGAGAGTACGTGCCTGTGTGAATTCTTTCAAGTACATTATGTAGCTCCTCTAAATATATGCTTTCTAGTTTGTGCTTTGTCTTTAATCTTTGAAAACAAAGATAAAACAAGACAAATTAGTACTTAGTACTTGAGGCCAGGGTATCGGTGCCGTTTCTTAATTAACAAGCCTAGCTAGCTGAAGCCTAATAAAGGCCAAAGGGTTATTCTTCACACTTAGATCTTATATAATGTTAGTATAGTGTAGTACAGAAAAAAAAATGATCACTTTGAAAAAAAAAATGTTAGTGAAACTCACATCTTTTGACATCTTCTTTGTTTTTAAACTTGAAGTAGACTGGCTAGCTGCGCATAAAGCAATGTATGTAGTTCCAAAACTTTTGCCATCAAAATCACTTACCAAATAGAAAAAGCTATGAACAGTGGCTAGCTAGCATTCAGGTCATCCAAATCCATATTTACTAGTGAAAATTGTGGCTTGCACTCAAACGAGTTAATTTGGATCAAATTTTAAAATGTTCATGTGTATATATATCTACCATTAACTATGTTCATATAAAGTCACGTACAGTAAATAATAAGATGTATTAAATAAGTGTTAAGATAACTAAAAGTCTAGCTGTTATATTTTTTAAAAAAAAAAACACTAAAAGGCTATTTTTCTTTTTTACTTTTTATGTTATATTAGATTAGTTAAGCAACCTGAGTTAATTCAAGTGATAAATAACTTGACATTATAAATAATGCAACTATTTTTTTTTACCACATAGCCAAGTTTATTTGTGTAATATAAGTCGAGTTTGAATTATTTAGAACTTAGAACTAAAGGACAAAAGAAACAAGTTTTCTTTCTTGGCCAACAAAAGACAGAACGTGATAGTATAAAAATAAAGAGTAAATTAACAATTTGATCCCTGAAAGATCACCGAGCTGACAATTTGATCCTTGAAAGATTGAAATGTATAATTTAGTCCCTGAAAAATCAAAACGGTATACTAATTAGTCCTTTTCATGGACTAAATAGTATACCGTTTTAATCTTTCAGGGATTAAATAGTATATTTTAATCTTTTAGGGACTGATTTGTCAGCTCGATAATCTTTTAGGAACCAAATTATTAGTTTACTAAAAAATAAATGAACACATACACATAAAGACAGTATTAAATAGTCTTGTGACAGCTTATATGAATTCACTTTTGTTTTATTTTTAAAAAGACACACACACACACATCTTTGTTAACTTGCTGTTTCACGGTAAATAATTTTAGTGTCAAAACCCCTTTTTATTAATAACATCTTTATTCAAAATACTTTTATTAAATCTATTGATTTTCTGCTTATCAAAACAGTTATAGTTTTAGTGATTAAGTTTCATTTTAAATTTAATAAAAATTACACTCTAATACTTTTTCTAAAGAAAACGAATTATTCCTCAATAAATATAAATTTTGGACAATCATAAATAATTAAAGTAAATAAAAATATTTATCTTATTTAAAAAATAAGATTGTAACTTTTTATCTTTTAAATTGTTGAATATATATATATATATATATATATATATACTACTCTAACTTGTGTCTTAAGATGGCTTGTTAGGTGATATATATAGTCAGGGGCGGAGGGAGGGGGGGGCCAGGGGTGGCCATGGCCCCCCCCAGATTTTTCATAATATATAAAATAGTATGCACCTTTTGTAATTAACAAACATTTGGTCCATGTGGCCAAGACTATGGCCCCTACCAGAAATTTTTTTGTATACAAGGTCAAGGGTTCGAACTTTGGAAAATGCAAACTGACATTTTATTGCTCAAAAAGATCACTCTATTATATATTGTTTTTCTTTTGGCCGAAAGATCAGTTTATTATATAGCAATATACGTTATGTATATAAAAGTTAAAACCTAAACTATATGCTGGTATTTTTCTTTTTTATCAACATATGCTGTTATTTCTATCATTTTTATATTACAATATTTTTTATTTTTTAGAAAAACCAATTTGAAAACTTTTTGTTTATTATTTTTATATAAAACATACATAAATAAATATAACAAATATGAATAACATCTTAGATAATATAATAAAAATTAATGTACTATATCAATATCTAATTTTAAGTATGATTCTTCACTTTTCATTATTTAATATTTTAATCAATTTAAATACTATTATCTCTCCAAGTATGTTTTATATTTTTTTGTCCAAATTATACATTTTATCTTATAATATTGATAATATATAGAGAAAAAATAGGCCAAAATTCTATTTTGGTCCCTAATGTTTACCCAAAGTTCTATATTGGTCCTTAATAATTTTTGTCATGTTTTGATTCTTAATATTTTCTAAAAGTTTCATAATTGGTCTTTAACTATTGAATATGGTTATATTTCTCGATCTCATCACAAATCCGAACATTAAGGACCAAAATAGAACTTTAGATAAACATTAGGGACTAAAATAAAATTTTGACCAAAAAAATTTTTCGGCCCCCCCTAACCTAGAATCCTGACTCCGCCCCTGTATATAGTGTTTGTTTAATATTTCACGTAAGCAACGTGTATTAGTGCATGGAATTGGTGGAAGTAGAAACTAGAAAGGAAGTGCATTATATATATAGACTATTATTTATTGTTGGGATGCAAGGGGAATATTTGGGGAAGCTGAAGAATGCATGAAATTTGGGGAGCCAAAGGGAATTGAATAGGAAAAGGATGAGGGAGAAATAGTGGTTTGGTTGGTAAACATTTTTTTTTAATTGGTGTATGTCTTCTATTAGTTAAAATGCATAAAAACAATAAGTAATAATACTAATAATTTTTTAATAAAATAAGAACTCATTGTATTCATACTTATTTTTTTTAGGCTCCGTTTGGTACACCACAATTCTCTTTTGCATTGTAAAGTGGCACAAAATCCAAAACTTTCAAGTGTTTGGTATGGTAATTTGGGCTTTGTAAAGTGGATTACAATGTAAAGGCATTTATATTACATAGGTCATTTTTCTTTACTTCACATTCTTGATGTAATCCAAATTTACCTAGGGAATTATGGTACAATTCCTAATTTGCCCCTCTCACTCCCATCCCATCTTCTTCCTTTTTGACGGCGACGGCGGCAGGCGGCGGCGACGGCCACCGTGGATTGCGGTGGACGGTGGCGGCGGTAGCTTTATAGTGATTGTGGGAAGGACATTTTTATCATTTTCTTTCTATATCTATTTTACTTTCCCTCTCATATCTTTTTATACCAAACACTTTCAATCTTTACTTACTTTACATTCTCTCAACTAGTTTTCATTTCCCTCACAATTTTTCCCTTGTAAATCTTTTTCCTTTACTTACCTTCTTACCTACCAAACGGAGTCTTTGTTTCTATATTTGAGATGCAAATGGAATTAAATATTTTATTTTCAACAGATTTTTAATAAAAAAAATTTAATAAAATAAGAAAATATAAATCTAACGAATTAATCTTTAAAAATTAAAATATATGATTTGATTCTTACAAATTTATATTAAATTTATATTTTTTTTCATCTTTAAATTTGAATAAAATTAAATAATAAATCATTATAATATTTCAAAAATAAATAATATAATATATTTTGATTATTAAAAATGGATTAAACTCATTACAAATTTAAAGAATGAAAAAGCAAATTGTTGATGTATATATAATAGAGAGTAGGGATGTAGGCGTGTGTTGCATAGGGGTGAGTGGGTGAGCTTTGCTTTAACCAAATCCGATGCTTAAAAAGAAAAAGACAAATGATGATTAAAGAGTAAAGACTAAAGTCTAAAGAGAAGAAAGAAAGAGGACCCCTTAAAAGATGTGCCACATGATTGGTTTCCAACCTTACCTTTTTGTTCTTCTCAACACCCTCACCATTTTTTTCTTCCAAATGTTCTTTTTTTTTTTTTTGGGTAATTTCCCAATGTTTTTTTGCTAGGCTGAATTATACTTTTTCTAAAGACATTTAAATTGTATTTTCTCATTGAAGATGTTAGACAAAATGCACCAAGGAGATCCTAGAGGGGATAAATAGGATCTGAAAACTTTTTCGCAAACTGTTAAGGAGTTCCTTATAGAAAATTCACTTCCTTAACCAGAAGGTTTAATCAAAGTCAGTTCCTTAAAGAAAAACTTCAGTTCCTTCAGTGAACAAATCACTTCCTTAGAAACAGTTCAGTTCCTCTAAGACAGTTCGTTTCCTTGAAAAACAGATTTATCTCCTTAACAACAGTTTTATCAAAACCTTTTCAAAACTTAACTCAAATATAAATTGCGGAATAATAAAGAGTTAAGAGAGAGAGAGAGATGACACCACAGATTTATACTGGTTCAGAATAAGATACTAGTCTTCATAAAAGGCTTTTTCTCTTAAACCTACGTCCAGTCCCCAAGCACAAAGCAAGGGAGTTTTTATATCACGGGCAAAACTAACCAATACAAGGATGTCCAACCTCTCCAAGGATAACCACAAACGGTTTTAAGGATCTTTTACAATTTCCCCACAAATATCCTCACCGGGTAGTATCAAGGTTCTTATAACACTCCTCTTACAGTGTAACCACTCACGGATCACCCTAAGGTTTCACAACAACCGAGGAAGTCAACCTACCACCACTAGGATAACGACCGAATCACTTTCCAAGTCCCTAAGCCTCTTATATCAACTGTTGGGAATTCACAGAGGGAGCGCAGCGGAAGGAGGAAAAATAAAAATTTTTCACCAGGGACTAAAGCGTAATTAAAACAAACTCTGTGATTCCTTCCAGGATCCACTAACTATGTTTATACCAGTTTTAGGAAAGATGTTTACCTAGCTTTGATCGGTGACTTGTCGATTTTGCGAATTTGAGAAGTCCACAGTGTGTCCTTCCTCTACCAGTAATCCACACGAGCAGTTTGGCAGATGCCTAGGTGCTAGCCTCCTTCACTTCTTCCTAAGTGAAAACGGGAACTATATCTATGGTTCTTGA
>QANZ01046337.1:127428-186448 GCA_003254925.1 Chamaecrista fasciculata
CACCATGGCTCTCGAGAAGCATCTAGTGCATGTATCTCTATACACCGAGGTCATGCTGGTCTTAGTTCATTTACGTTCCCACGTGAATGATCGACCAGGGACAGTTTTAGATTAATTATCTTATAATCAATCAAGGACGCTATCATAGTAAACATGCTAATAATATGATAACAACATAATTCATCTCTATAAATTAATCAATAAACACATATGTTCAAATAACATATAAATAAAATGATTGGCCCTAGGGCACAATCTCCATCATCAACCACACACGGCTCACCACTATGGGTTTCATGAAGGAGGAGGGAACTTATAACAAATAGAATGAGGTTTGAAAGGATTTGGGTTCTCTCACAAAGAGATGGATATCACACAGATAATTCCACTAAAGAATGATACAACAAATGTATGGAATAGCTCTTTAGCACTTAGCAGCTTGTAAAATGTCATGTAGTCTCTAAAATTGTGCGCTTGGCTTCATCTTCATTATATAGTTGATGTACTAGGAAGCTCCATAAGGAAATAATTTGAATTTAAGCTCCAGCAAATGCCAATTGATGATTCTTATTTATGGTCTTCAAATTTCGTGCTCATCATCATTTAACTTCCATATATGTTTGTTTTGCTGAGTAGGCAACTTTAATTTGCATTTTGACTTCATAAGGATTCAGCAGCAATCTGTCAGGATCTGCCCATCAGAATTTGAAATGTTTCCATATATAGACCCTCGCATTAAATAGAATACTTAAGTTATGAAACTAATTCCAATCACTTAAATTATATAATATGCAATTAATTAAATCAGATTAGAACATTCCTCAACAAGTAGCATATGTAATTATCACAAAGATTAGCATTTAATATTTTCACAATCAATCACGATTCTTTCCATATTTAGATCCTTGCCTCAAATAAAATTATCATGCTAGGAAACTAATTCCCTTTGATGAATTCGCATATTAGGCAACTATTTAAATCATATATGAACATTCTTAATCAGATAGCATGTGCATTGATTGATATAATCAAGCATTTAATAAAGCACAATCAATCAATGATATTTCCATATATATATATATATATATATATATATATATAAGGATCTGATTATGAACACTTGCAAATAATGATTAAATCATTCCAAAACAATTTGCAACAGCCATATATCACATATTTAAGGCATATTTCGAATCCAAAATATTCCAGAAATAATAAAACATTTATTACAAAATTTTTGTGAATTATCAAAATAAAATCAGCGATAAAGGATATATATGCAATCAGACTCTCGCGGATCCTTAAGGATATGAAACACAGAGGAGTTCCTTGATTTCCCAACAGAAGAAATAATTATATAATAATAAATAAGGTAATTTATTTTTATTGAGCGTTATAAAATCATAATTAATTGGATAAATTACATTTTGGTACTCACCTTATTCTTTCAAAAGTGACACTTTGGTATCATGTTCTTTGCACCGTTAACATTTTGGTACCGTGTTATATCAAAGTGACATTTTGCTACCCTAATCTTTCAAAGTGTCACTTTTGAAAGAACAAGGTACTAAAGTGAAATCGGTCAATCGAACAGGATATCAAAGTGTAATTACCCTAATTAATTTATCCCATTCTTTTTAAGTTATCGTTTTATGTGAACTAAAAAGTCATATGGATATAGATAATATTAATTTATTTTTTTTCATATGATAGTTTAAGTATAAAAATAATATTATATTGTAAAATATTTAGGTATGAGAATAATATTTACATAAATTTTATTTTAAAATATTAAATTAACAACAAGGACTAGATTAAAAGTTGTTTTATTTTTCAAGCATCAAAACATTTTTTTATTATTTAAAAATACAGAAGCATCATTTATAATAAAATAATTATAAAATCTTATTCAGTGATACTTTTAATAAAAATACAATTTTTTAAACTTGATAATTTTGTTATTTGGTATTGAGGTTCTTAATTAATTTTATTTGTTAAAAGTACTGTTCATATTAATTTAACCATGTATTTAATATATTACTAAACAAATAAATATGTACTATAACAATTAAGTTTTATTAAAATGTTTAACTTTTTTTTCTTAGATAGAATATCCCAGAATATTGCATTTTAAAATTATGCATGACATGAGTATTGCTATAAAAATATATTTTATGAAATGTCTTTTTAGATCGAGTATAACACCTTTTAAGACATTATAAAATAGTTCATTATTTTAAGTTTTTTAAAAAGTAAGTGCTAAAGACTAGACCACGTTCATTTCATAAACGTTACGAAAAAAAGTCAAATTATTGTTATTATAATTTTTTTATATGTTTTATTTAAAACCTTTTTATAGTAATCATAAAAAAATTTTGTTTATCTGGAAACTGAGAATATCAATTAGAAAATAGAAGACAAAGTAGAGATAAAAAAAGAAAACAAACATAAAAAAGTTCTTGTATATTGAAAAAAAACTTAAATATACACATCTTTCACTCTTTAAAATCAATATAATCAAACTTTTAAAAAAGTTAACTCAACGTCTCAACCAATAGGCTGCCGAGCCCCTGCTACCTGGGTTTGTTTTAAGTTTGGATTTCACTGCAATTGCTTTGTATTTTGCTTATTTCTTTTGTAATGTTAATTTATATTTAGTTTATTATATACATATCTATAATACTATTATGATTATGACAAAATAAGTTGTAACTTTTTTGTCATAGACATAAATATAATATTCACTTAATCGAAAATTCAAAATCCATTGCTATCATATCTCTCTTGGGGTGCGTTTGGTACGCTGTGATCTTATGTCTGTTATCTTATATACTATGGTATCTTGGATGTCTGGTGTTTGGTAACACTATGATGTCGTCATACGTCGACATCCAAGATAACACCCTGTCATTAGATGACAACAAAAGGGTGTGATCTGATGACAACACAAAAATTATGTTATCTCATATGACAGTGTTTGCAAGGGCATTTTTCAATTAAAGTTTCAATTTTATCCTTTTTGGTTTATTTGTCTTTTTTAATAAAACTTACTATTTGGATCCTAAGTTTATAACCAGTCAATTAATTTGTGAATGGATAATCAAAATATATGATTCATTTATCGAATTATTTCAACTGTTAATAATTTAGTCCTTGGGTCAAATTTAGGGATCAAAAAGAAATTTAATATAAATTTAGGTTAAAAAAGTTTTAATTAAGTATAAATTTAGGGACAAAAAATATAAAATCAATTCAAATTTAAGGAATAAATCATATATTTCAATAATTTATAGTAACTCTAGGGACCAAATAGCAGATTTTTACTTTTTTATATTATGGCGCCAATATTCAGCGCCATTTCTAATCTCTATATATATATACTCCTTTTCTAATCTATATTGATATTAAAATTACTTTTTACTATATTATTATAATTTAATTACTTATCAGTATTATATATTTATTTTGAAAATATTAATATATATATTTTTAAGATATTAATAAGGGTAAATATAGAAATTTAAAGAAGATTGATGTTATTTACAAGAGAGTATCCAACATATGCATCTTATATCTCTGACATTTACTATTGTCATACCAAACATTGGTATTATAAATATCATGTATCTTATACTATGCTATCACATACCACGACATCTGAGATGACAGCGTACCAAACGCACCCTTGGTATCACTATATCAGAGTTGCACAACTCTCACTTTGAAAATATTTGTTTAGCGGTTTAAATAGTTTTAAACAATTTTTAAATATTAGATCACTCATATTAGTTTAAAATAATTCTTAATTTAGGGATTAATTTATTTAATTAAACCAAAATAATAAGCATCATTTAAGTAATTTAGGACTTGATTAGGATTTTTTAAGAGAGTGAGATGGAGTAATCAATATTGGTCATTAATGGAGTGGGAGGAATAAGATGACTGGGTTAAAATTTTAAGTTCTCAATAATACCGTTTTAATAGAGATAATATATATAGATCAATTAAATTTAAAAGTATAATAAAATTAAAATAAGATATAAAAATTGTTAAAGTTCCAAACCATCCCAATTTCCTTCTTGAGTTTAGAAGATTTAGATCCTAAATTCACCATCAATGATTTAAATTTCTAAATTACCTTACACCACTCTGAAATCATCCTCCCAATCAATATCTAAGTATAAGTTATTTGATTTTTTTTAATTATTTAACCAATGATAAAATTAATTAGAATAAAAAAATAAAGTGTGAATAATTAAACTGCAATGGGTCAGTTATTAAGGTGAGTGAACTTTTTTGATACATTGAGCTATCATCATAAAAAAAATAAGTTAAATGTTCAAATTAATTTTATATTTTGTTTTGAAATTTATTTTGGTTCTTTATTTTTAGAATTTTCAAATCAGTTTTATATAAAATTTATTTTGGTTTTAAAATACGGAATATGATTATATATATTTTGTTTCAATTTTAAATGAGACCAATTAAGAGCTTCTAGTTGCTTCTAATAAATACTTATCTATATAAAAAAATATATCCTTAACTGGAGAATTCACGGCGGAGGGATTAATCAATATTTTCGAAGGTGGATACCTTTGTTTTATACCACAAAATATTTATCTATATCTAGTTGATGGAATAAACAAATAAAATAAAATCGAGTTTAAAAAGTAAATTATTAGTTTCATAATCAAAGAAAGTAAATACGTTGGTCATCATACATTTCACTTTTCAAGTTTGAATTCTATGAGTTAATTTTAATGATTTTTTTTAGTTTAGTGAAGAACACCAACAACAATAAGGTGAAATTAATTTTGAAAATGAGTTTGAGACTTAAAAGATGAAAAATTAGACTCTAATAATAAAACAAGTTGTGAATTGTAAGAACCAAGAGATTAATACAAAATTTTCATCTAAGAAAAAATAGTAGGTCAAAGCACTACTTTAGCCCCTCAAATTTTACATCAAGTGTTAATTTTGTCTTTAATGTTTTATATTTTAGTCAACTTTATTCTTTCCTATCACTTTAACAATAAAAATGTCATTAATTTATTAAAAAATTAATCAAAAGATAAAATTGATCCAAATATAAAATAATAAATACAAAATTAACCAAAAAAAATTACAATTACTGTAAAATTTAGAAACGAAATTTTTACTTTTACCAAAATAGTATTAAAAATGAAGAGATATATAGAGTAATAGCGGTAATACTAGTGTTGTAGGTGGGATTGAGATTTGACTAATTGAGAGTGATAGGAGGGAAGTGGTCCCCAGCAGATAGACACGTGGGTCCGCGGGTAATAGAAGAGGCATGTGATATGTGGGGCCCACAGTGCGCTCAATCCAACATGTCACTTTCTAAGTGGTCGCTCTCACGTTGAAATTCCAACAAACCCTCCAAGCAATCTCGACAACGACAATCTCTATACTTTCCCCCTTCTTTTTCTTTCCTCTCCACTAAATAACGCATTTTTCATTTCTCCAAATTCTTCCTGTTATTTTTCTATTTTTTTATTAATTTATCCATTGATTTTTTTAATATTTATCGGAAATTAATGTGATGATAATAAATTAAGATTTTACACATTTTGAAAAGCTTATGGGCTATGGCTATATGTTTATAATGAATTGAACGAACCTACTATTAGAGGTGTATATAGGTCAGGTTGATTTATGTATGTTTTATATTCAAGTATTCAACATGATCAAAATTGAACGGAATTAAATTGATTCTGTTG
Source organism: Chamaecrista fasciculata (assembly GCA_003254925.1). Classification (NCBI taxonomy): domain Eukaryota; kingdom Viridiplantae; phylum Streptophyta; class Magnoliopsida; order Fabales; family Fabaceae; genus Chamaecrista; species Chamaecrista fasciculata. The sequence continues at coordinate 133,170 of QANZ01046337.1, forward strand.
GTTTACTGGGTCAAATGATAATTTTATAAAAGAAAATACATAAAGATAACTAAAATAAAATGTTAAAATTAGTTTCAATGAAATTAATAGTTAGTGTGTTTTACATACATATATTATGTATTTTTTATAATTGATCCTTAACATTTAATGTGATCATATCCCTCTCGTTTCAAACCCGAACGCAATAAAATTAAAATAATGGGTTAAATTTGAAGAGTTTTTTCTTTATCATGTTAGAGTTATCGGCAAACAAGATCGAATTGGACATGAAATTAGGCTAAAAATTGGGCCACTTTGTTTAATCAATTCAGTTATTTTTCTCTCGTTTTAAGTCTAAATACAACAAAATCAAAATTATAAATTACTCTTGACAAACTTTTTCTCAGTTTAAATTGAAGCATTTGGCAAACAATGTCAAATAGTACTCCGAAACTGAGTTTGGTCAAAACATCATTATTAGCTTTCAAAAGAATTTGTCAAGAATTTACCCTGTTTGCCAATGACCCTAATTAGATAGAGAAAGAATTTGTCAATAATAATTTGTAGCTCTGACTTCATTGCATCGGACTTAAAACGAGAGAGATATATATGACCAAATTCATAAAACAAGCATCCCATGTTCGGTACTATTTTATGCCTGATTTGACCTTATTTGCAAATGACTCAAACAGGGAAAGAAAAAACTCATCAAATTTAACTTATAGTTCTAATTTCATCGTGTTCGGATTTGAAACGAGAGAGATATATGACAATATTCAATAGTTAGAGATTAATTATAAAACTTTTAGGAAACGTAACATTAAAAACCGAAACAAAAGTTAGGATAAATATTAGGGACCAAAATAAGGGTTTGGCCTAAATTATTCTCTAAGAAAAATAAGAACAAGACATAAATTAAAGAAAAACAAACAAAACGAGCGAAATATGGTAATACTGATGATCCTCAACAATTTCAATATACCTCTTAATTATAAAAGCATTTAAACATGGTAAGAAAAGTTCATTCTGTTTAATCTTTTTCCTTTTTGGTTTAATTATATCTTGTACCATTTCGTTATTTATAAAGTTCTCTCACATAAACTTAAATTTCAAGTGTTTGTACTTTGTGGGGAGCATTTTATACTGCTAGGTGGTATAAAATATTTAGAATTAATTTAAACAAGGCGAATAATTCTTGAATTCTGAAGCAGCTGGCTCAAATAAACCCTTTTAATATTAAAACCTCAAGATATGCCCTACATATGAATGTAGCTAATTAACTATGAGATTATAGCATTGTAGCTATAGTAAAATTTAAAATTATCATACGTAATGGTCAATTCATGTATATTATATATAGAGGGTGACATATGAAATTCACATAAACTAATAAAACTTTTTATTATGATATGTGCTTGAACTGCATTACATGATAATCAAATATGTGTATTAATATTAATTGAAATAGTTATTTAGAAAACGGACTGAGCACTTCAATTTTTATAAATAAAGTCTAAATTTTAAATATTATTAAAAATATTTGGATTGTGAGAGTTTTTTAAGAGCTTTTGGCTTCAAATAAATAATATATCATATAACATACAGTAAGTTGGTTTTATAACTTTTTTTACTATTGTGTTTTGTTAGGATGCAGCCAAGAGAGTTCATGGCAAATCACTTTAATACTCTATTTATCCCCAACATTTACAGTAAATTCTGTTTTGGTCTTTAATATTTTTTTTTTCAGTTGGGAAGTCTTAATATTTTGGTATAACTTCATTTTGGTCCCTAATATTTTAAAATAAATTCCATGACTGATTCCTAATTACTAAATATGGTTATATATATATATTGTTTTAAGTTCGCGTATGATAAAATTAAAGCTACAAGTAACTCATATCTCTAATTTCATACATTCAGACTTGGAACAAGAGTGATATGATCAATTTCATTAAAAGAGCTACTTATTTCTTGGGTCAATTTGAGACTTAATTTAACCTTATCTTCCAATAACTTTAAGTAGATAGAAAAAAAATTTGTCAAGAACAACTTGTAACTTCAATTTCAATGCATTCTGAATTAAAACAAAAGAGATATATAATCACATTCAAGTTAAGTATCAAAACAAAAATGTTGATAACTATTAAGGACTAAAATGGGAACTAAAAACATTAGGTACCAAAATAAAGTTTTGACCAAAATATATTAAATTTTGATCATGAACGAGACACTTTCGTCTCATATTGCTAAAATTTCTAAACTTAGGCTTGTTTATGAATGACTGCGATGAATCTCATCAATCACCTTCATTACCCATATGAAAATAAAGGTTTGAGGCTGAGAGAAGCGTATGAGCATATCCATTACAAATTAATTAAGGCTAAAACTTCAAATTGGTGATTATATTAGAGAATTTTATTTTATTCTCCAAATATTTTTTAATTTCATTTTAGATTTTAAATTTCCTCATTCATTTCACCATTAGTCCTTCTCGTATATTTGTCAAATTATTTTGTTAAAAAACCTTTTTATTGGACGAAATGCTATAGAAAAGTTTTTTTTTTGTAACGAAATAATTAATTGGACGAAAATAGAGAAGACTGCCAATGGAACAATGAAAAATTTTTAAAAATTAAAACGAAACAAAAAGACTTTAGGACATTGAAAAGAAGTTACTTTTTTTTTTTTTGGCCAGAAGAAGTTACTTTTTTAATAGCATGGGCAGGGGCGGAGTCAGGATTCTAGGTTAGGGGGGGCCGAAAAATTTTTTTGGTCAAAATTTTATTTTAGTCCCTAATGTTTATCTAAAGTTCTATTTTGGTCCTTAATGTTCGGATTTGTGATGAGATCGAGAAATATAACCATATTCAATAGTTAAAGACCAATTATGAAACTTTTAGAAAATATTAAGAATCAAAACATGACAAAAATTATTAAGGACCAATATAGAACTTTGGGTAAACATTAGGGACCAAAATAGAATTTTGGCCTATTTTTTCTCTATATATTATCAATATTATAAGATAAAATGTATAATTTGGACAAAAAAATATAAAACATACTTGGAGAGATAATAGTATTTAAATTGATTAAAATATTAAATAATGAAAAGTGAAGAATCATACTTAAAATTAGATATTGATATAGTACATTAATTTTTATTATATTATCTAAGATGTTATTCATATTTGTTATATTTATTTATGTATGTTTTATATAAAAATAATAAACAAAAAGTTTTCAAATTGGTTTTTCTAAAAAATAAAAAATATTGTAATATAAAAATGATAGAAATAACAGCATATGTTGATAAAAAAGAAAAATACCAGCATATAGTTTAGGTTTTAACTTTTATATACATAACGTATATTGCTATATAATAAACTGATCTTTCGGCCAAAAGAAAAACAATATATAATAGAGTGATCTTTTTGAGCAATAAAATGTCAGTTTGCATTTTCCAAAGTTCGAACCCTTGACCTTGTATACAAAAAAATTTCTGGTAGGGGCCATAGTCTTGGCCACATGGACCAAATGTTTGTTAATTACAAAAGGTGCATACTATTTTATATATTATGAAAAATCTGGGGGGGGCCATGGCCACCCCTGGCCCCCCCCTCCCTCCGCCCCTGAGCATGGGTGATTTAAAAGAACAAAAGCCCTTAATTTTTCTTTAGCCACAGCTGTGCTGACCTTTTATGGACCCCTATCTAGAGTTAACTACCCCAAGTATATGTACTTCAGTATTTGATTTTTAAAACTTGATCAATTTCTATTTTGGCGAAAATATTCTTTTTCTCTAAACTTTGCATCAACTTTCAGTTTCATCCATAATATTTTTTTATTGTCAATTTTGTCTAGAATATTTCACATTTTGATGAATTTTAATTCATCATTTAATTTGATTAACTTATTTCAATAAATTAACAATAAACTTCATTTTGTTTTTCAATCTAAATTAAGATTTAAGTTTCTTTAATTTGTCTATCAATTTTACATTACATGTCATTGGTCATATAGAATATGTCATCAATATTTAGCTAAAATAAGAGTAAAAAATGAAATTAATCTAAATATAAAATATTAGGAATGAAATTGACAACAAAACAGAGGCCAAATGAAAAATGAATAGTTTGGAGATTGAAAAGGTGATTTTGCCATTCCATTTTTTACATGGATAAGTAGTATATTAATGATGTCAACATGCTACTATAATTTTTTTTTTGCCAGAAACATGCTACTTTAAAATTAATTTAACCGAGTCATGGTAGTTATATAACAGTTCTTATCAATAAGCGGGTCCAGGAATTAAATATATTTTTAATTAATCTCCAATAATGTGTTAAAAGTAAACATACAAATTAAAGTATGCATGTAAGGATTGATGATTTGGCTTTATTCCTAAAAAAATAATGGGAGATTAATACGTTTTACACAATTGAATCATGGGAAATTCAATATTTTTTTCTCTCATTTTCTTTAATATTCTCTATCTGCTCTAATTGATTTTTGTTCACCTAGTTATATGCCGTGATAATTATTATAACTACATTATTTATTGCTTTATATTAAAATTATATTTAAAGACTAAAAACTAATATATACCGTGAGTAAAAGGATTCTTTGGCTTGTTAATTTCTTTCATTATCCTTTTTATTTTTGTTTCTCTTCCTTTTTTCGCTGCACCCAAAAATAGAAGGGTTGTTTTTTTCTTCCTAGTCCATAAATTATTAGAAAAAAAAATCAATTTAAATCCTTTATAGTACATTATAGGTGTAGTGCATTATAAGTATAGTGCATTTTATAATTGATATATACAGTACGTGAGTAAAAGGATTCTTTGGCTTGTTAATTTCTTTCATTATCCTTTTTATTTTTGATTCTCTTCCTTCTTTCGCTGCACCCAAAAATAGAAGGGTTGTTTTTTTTTCTTCCTAGTCCATAAATTATTATAACAAAACTGGCTGAAACCCCGTCATGAGAGAGAGAGAGGAATTGCACCTTCGCGTTCTTTTGGAGTATATATGTTCATATTAATTTAAATTCAGACAGAAGAAAAAAAAAGAGACGCAAAGTAAATGAAATGAGAAAATTTACTATTTGTCCCTAAATTTTTATCGACTCAACAAATTAATTATTGATTAATCGAAATATACAATTCAGTTGCTATCATTAATAATTTGGCCCCTGAGTTAAATTTAGGAACCAAAAAATAAAATTTTAATAAAAAATCAAGAATCCGAACGTATTAATTTAACATAAATTTAAGGGGAAAAGATACAAAATCATTGTAAATTTGGGAACTAAATCGTCACTAAGGACTAAATCATTAACAATTGAAATATTTTAGAGATTAAATCGTATATTTCAATTATTTAGAATAAATTCAACTTTCTCAATATAAATGAAATACACACATGAATGTATACATGGAATTAGCTAGAAGGAGTAGTTAATGATGAAGAGGTAGCACCAACTCCATTATGCTTAGCTGTTTGAGTTGCATGAAAATGTCATTCTAAATGTTGATCATTAATTACCATTATATATATATAAAGAGCCGACATTACACTCATGCATGCATGCATGTCTTTGATTGTCAAGTCTTAAAATTTGTTTCTCTGTCTCAAAATCTTCAATCTTTTCTTTCTCTCCGATCCCAACCAAACATGTGCTCCACTGCTCCTATGTCGGCAATCTTCATTCTTGGACAATTTAGTTGCACTTACTATTTATATTGTTGCTCAATTTCCATGTCTTACTCTATGGATTCCACATGCATATGATGTATTTCAACAACCACAAGTATGGTTTTCTTTATATGTACATTAAACTTTCCCAGAAAATCTGCTCACAAAAGCATAATATCTCTTATTTTATTATTCCCATCCCAATATTAAATTCTTTTCGATCCAGAACATTTCAATATATATATATATATACACACACACTCAACATTGCCATGTGAAGCCTCAAGCTTCCAAGTCTATCTACTTTTTCTTTATTCACACATGATTGTGACACTCAACCATATTCGAATGCATGCTGCTTCTTCAATTGAACTTGAGACTTTTATATACCAAACAATAATATATAACATTTGATTTGGATACTGTTTTTAGCTATATATGTGGGAGATTAATTGTAATAAGTCAAATTTCACAATTTAAATTGAAATATAGCTTTAATTTGCCGGCCACCTCGAGCCTACTGTCTTTAGACGATATTGTCAAGTATGTATATTTGGATTGTAGATTTTAAATATTAAAAAAAAAGGAGAGAGGATTGAAATCATCTTTTGTTTGTTTGAGTTGAAATTATAAATTGTATAAGAAGATATTGAGAGGTTAATTTTAATTTATATTTTTTCTTCACAAATTTTAAATATCTCAATTATTTTCTTCTTCTCTGGCCAATCTCTTCTCCACCTATGTAATCTTGGATGATCATCCGATTCACACCACAAATCACATGAAAACATTTATAAGTACTTGAATTAATTATAAATTTGAAGGAATTGAAGCTCGTTAAAAGCATGTATTTTGACTCTCCAATTTTTTTCACATCTCTATTCTCATTTAATTTGTATTTTTTTTCTGTATGTGTCAGAAAAGCATTTTGAGACCTCTTCCACTTCGTGTATTTTCTGCAGGTGGCAACCATTTCCTTTGTTATAATCGGAACTTAGCTTGGATCAACAATGTATATTTTTAATTTAAATAACTAAAATACATATATTGTTTGTTTTTTCTTTTCAAAAATGACCACAAAGTATATATCATTAGCATATTTATATTCAATGATCTACAAAAATTAAGATTAATCTCTATTCAAATCAGAAAATCCTATAATAAAAATAAAACTCTCACAACAACGTAACAAAATTGTCTCTTGATTAAATTTGAGCTCAAGCCTTTATTTATAAAAATTAGAATACTTACCAACTACTTACTAACAACATATACATTTTTCCTGGTAATTACAGAGAGGAAGCAAATGGTATAATTGGCTATTTTGTTTAGAAGGAACAAAAAAATAAGTGAATTGGATATCAAGACTCAATAAATTTGTATAAAAATATTTATAAATTACTTACTAATAAAATGTTCATATTAACAATGATAACTAAACTTATAATCTTATGAATTATGAATTAACTTTTTGTCAATTAAATTAAGAGAAAACTTACTTTTTGGTTCCTTAATTGTTATTGAGTCGATGATTTAGTCCCTGAATTGTAGGAAAATACGAATCAGTCTCTGAATTTTACATTATCGTCAACCTTTTGGTCCCTGAATTGTAGGAAAACGAACCAGCTCAAGGACCAAAAGGTTGACAGTGGTGTAAAATTCAGGGATTTATTCGTATTTTCTTACAATTCAAAGACCAAAAAGGTTGATGGTGGTGTAAAATTTAGGGACTGATTCGTATTTTTCTATAATTCAGAGACCAAAAAGATTGACTATGGTGTAAAATTCAGGGATCAATTGTATTTTCCTACAATTCAGAGACTAAAAAATTGACTTGGGGACAAAAAAATAAGTTTTCCCCTAAATTAATGTTTGAGCATGAAATGAGGTGATATTAAGGAAGAAGGGAGTGCTAGGGGATGGGGGTGACGTCACACGTGGCCCAGCGTCATAAAAGGGTAGCTTTAGAGTGGGGCCCACAAAGGCATCTTCATGGATGAAAGTGGGCCCAGCGACATACAAATTAGGACAAAAAAGGCCCATTGAAAGCCACTCCTAACTTACCCGCTTTGGCCATCTCACTCGCCTATGCAAGCGCGTATGTGGCTACGTAATTATTTTGGATAAATGATAAATGTAAGACAAAACTTACTATAACAAATTAATTCTTAAATAATTAAACTATATAACTTATTTAATTTAATTTTTAAATTTAAATTAATTTTATATTTTATGATCTCTATATTTATATTGAATTGATATCTTTTGATATTGAAATTTGATTCAGAATTAAATCGTTGGTGATTATAATAATTTTGTATTGAGTCATATATTTTAATTATTTAAAGACTGATTTACTAATTTTATATAAATTTAAGAATTAAATGATAATGTTTCTATAAATATAATTTAGACATATATATATGTATATATATTTTAAGGTATGTAGACATATATTTTTTTTTTGNTTTAAAAAAATTTCACTTTAGTCCTTAAATATCATGATCTAGGGACTTTTTTATAAATTTTGAAAATATTTAGGGGCATTATGTAATTTTTGCAAAAATTTGCAAAATTCATCATCCTTCCACTTAACTCACAGTTTGGTGGGACTAAAATGCATTTTTTTTCAAATTTAGGACTAATCTGTAATTTTATCCTTTTTCCAATATTTTTCAAAATTACAATTTTGGTCCAAATTTTTTTTTTATAATTTTCATTTTAGTCTTCAAATATTATGGTTTAGGGACGTTTTTGTAAATTTTGAAATTTTTTGGGGGGCATTTTGTAATTTTTTGCAAAAATTTATGAAATTGCATATTTACACCTTTCATGAAACTACATAGTTTTTATACAAATTTGGGTTGGGTTGGGTAACCCATGGGTTTTACCCAACCCAACCCAAATTTTAATGGGTCAATTTTGAACCTAACCCATCTTAACCCATTATCTAAATGGGTTGGGTTTGGGTTGGTTAATTTGTTGTTGGGTTGGTTGGGTTGGTGGGTAGTGGGTTGAAATTGCCACCCCTATCTAGCATAAACAAAAACACTAGATATGATATCAACTGACGAAGGTGAGGGTTTACAACCCATCCAAGAGGACCCATCCTCATTTTAGACAAATTGGCAAGATAATCAACTGCCAAGTTAGCAGATCTAGGAATCCAACTAAAGCTACAACCATCTAAAAAACATGAAACGTAAATAAAGTCATCTAAAAGAGACAAACCCTTTCAAATAGGAAGGCAAACAACCCCAATGGTTGTTCTAAAAAAAGACATAAACATACTTAAAGCAACAATAATAAGATAATAAAACGAAATGACGTCATGGAAGAGCACCCAAAAATCATGACCAAACCAGGAAGCCGCTGTGGAAGCCGGAAGTCGTTGTGGAAGCCAGAAGCCGCCGTGAAATGCCTAGTCCAGATTCGCAACCACATAATGTCGCCATGGGAGCCCTGATCCAAAACGTTGTCGCCACAAAACTCTATAGCCAGAAGAAAGACTACTGCCGCTGAGACAATGACGACCCAAAGTTTCAATAAAAAAACTCTCACGACAAAGAGGGTTTTCTCTTACACAGGAAAAGTTTTTTTTGTAGATAGATATTTATTTGTGATATAAGTGAAATTGATAATGTTTGGAATAGCTCTACTGCTTATTCATATCCAAAGTTGTAGTTAGTAAAAATAAAAAAGATCTGTTTTTTTTATTTACAGCAAAGCATATATTTAAATATTGTAGTTCGGTTATTGGGTCTTTATTTGAACTTTTATTGTGTGATAATTACTAATATATTTTGACCAATAATCTATTTTTAACAATTGTTTTGTTAAGAATCAAACTCATAATCTTAGTTCGGGTATTAATTGTTGGATTACATATTTATAACTAGATCGAAAGTTAAGTAAAGACGATATGATTTTTAAAAGAAAACAAATAAATCATTTAATATAGTAAATTTATTCTCTTATTTTGTTAAACTTTAAAACTAGTTAAGGTTTTTTTTTTTTTAAACTAAGGTACTAATTTGCCAACTTTATTTTTTGAAGAATGAGTGAGAGAAGTGAGCGATGGTGAGAGTAGTTGGTGGGAAATAGAGCCCACAGTCACATCCAAATTCCAAGCATTGTATACATATTTTAGATTGAGATGAAGTGAAGTGTGAAGTGTGTGAAAGTGAAAGCGAAATGCAAAGAAAAAGAAAGTAATTGAATGGCTTTTGATTCCACCCAATGGCTTTTCTTTCACCTGTGCTGTGGGGACTAGGGCCCTAGCATTTATTACTTATTATTATAATTTTGTAAATTATATATATATATACATTATAAAATTTACTAATGATAGTTAAATATATGAATTTTCTTTATATAATTAATTATTGTAGCAATAAAATATAAATATTTTCATAAAAACTGAAACTTATTTTTAAAAAATTATGGTAGAATTTAAAGAACCTTTGAAATAAGTTAAAAATACAAAATGTTCTTGAACTCAAGTCAATATATAATTTTTTTTATAGATTTTTTTTTTATAATTTTGAAAAGCGACGAAAGACTTTTAATTTTTTTCCATTTAGGTAAATAAAATATTTTGTGATTTTTTTGTTATTATTAATTATAAAAATAATTAATTTTAATTTTTGATCAAAGTAAAATAATCAACAACCATAAAAGAATAAATATATTATTTGGTCAAAGATACAACACTTGTCAGCTCAATATTTAAAAGTCTAATTTATATATTTTAATTATTAAAAATTGTGAAAGTAGTACAACTTAATTCATTAAGTTTTTTTTTAAGAATTATTTTATAAGGATAAAAAGACTTAAATGTATTGATTTTATGATTTTAGAGATTAAAAACTAAATAGTGTAAACTGAACTTTCTGAGGTTAATTTTTAAGAACTAATTTGTATGTTGATTAGTTATAAAATATATAAAAAAAATTATTTTTTAGATAAAGCCTTTAATAAAATGAGTCCTTTTCATAGAAACAAAACTTCAGTGAGTCTTTCATCATTTTTTCAAAGTTAAAGAGAAACTTTTTACATAATAATTAAAATTGAGTAGAGTTTCACTTTAACCTAAAAAATCATGTATTACTTATTATTTTTCTTCACTCTTCTAATTTCTTCTTAGGACAAAACTATTAATAGTATAATAGGGCTTAAAAAAATTCAAAAAATAATTGTTTTTTGGGTAATAAATTCAAAAAAACAATATTTTTGGTATAAAGAATTCAACGTTTCAAGAAGTTAGGTTTTTTTACTATTTGATCACCCCAAAAATTGTATGCGATTGTAAGAAAATAATTTATATTATTTTAAAGATATTTGAAGTTAAAGATATCAACTTTCAAAAAGTTAAACTCTAGCAATTCTCTTTAAAACATTTTTCTATAAATTAAGATGATACAAATTATTAATGCATTTCTAAATAGAGATTAGAGTTTTTTTTTTTTTGATCAAAGAGATTAGAGTTATTTCTGGAGAGATTTCAAAATAATTTACTTTGGTCAAAATTACTGTTGAAATTGATTAAAAGATAAAAAGTTTTTAAATACTAAAAGACAGCGTTGCTTGTTTTCGAAGTAAACACATGGTCCATGAAATTGACAATTTTAATTTTTTATGTAAAAAAGGAAAATGTATTTACACATTCTTTTTATATTTTAATATTTTGAGGCGTCTTTTAGTTCTTTTAATTTCTGCTTCGTTGTCAATGAAAAGATTCATTCTCACGTAAGCATACTGTTTCCTTTGTTCCACTTGCTACATATTCTGTGTACTTCATTTTATTCCCAGCCGAGCCAACCAGCCAACTGTTTTAGCCTTTTAGCTTTTACCCATCACTCATATCATATGAATAAGATGTGTATATACTTTTATATTGGTACAAATTGTGCTTTTGATCCTCTTTGTTTGAAATGAATTTGAGTTTAGCTCTTTATCTATTTTTGTTGTAAAATTGATCTTATACGTGTTACTTTCCACAAATTTTCTTTTCTATGATTCTATCCAGTTAGAACTATTAGTAAAATAAATGAGAGCAAATTGGATTTGATAGTAGGCTTGGGATCAAGTTTCCATAATTATTTTTTTGGTTTTATTAAAGTTCATTTTTAGATTTAATTTGACCTTATTTGTTGACGGTCTTAAATGAAAAGTACAAATAACTCATAATTTCAAACTTATCATATTATATTTGAAATAAGAAAGATATGACTAACTTCACTCGTTTAACCGTTAAATACGAAATACATTGATTTTTATATTATTCTATCAAGTATATTTGAAATTTGACAATATAATTCCTATATTTTCAGAAAATAAAAGTTGCTACAGATTCAATCTATATACTAACAGTTTTTTTTCCTTTGGCTAGCACTTATTTGTGTATCAAAAAGTAGGATACTATCATATTACAAAAGTTACTTTAATGCTATAGCAGCAGTTTCTTTTTGCTGCTATAAATTTGGTTATAATAACAACTATTTCACTCTAAAGCAGCATTTTTTATATGTCTATAATTCAAGTCTATACCAACAGTTGATATGTCTGCTGCTGTAAGTTAATAATTAAAGAGATATAACAACAGCTTGATATTTAATAGCAGCAGTTAGATCAACTGCTGGTATAATTTTAGTAACAGTTTTTGTGACTATTAGCAGCAATTTTGACTGGTGCTAATACCCGATTTTTTAGTAGTGGTTACGTGACTGATCGTTTAAGAAATCATTCTCTACTACTGATTTAATATTAGTATTAAAATAAAATAAATTATCTGAGATGTTCAATAGCTTCTGCTTTCTTTTTTCTTTAAATGATATTTAAAATTGAAAAATAATATTTATATACATTTAGTATACTTTTATACATAAAAAATTTATTAATATCAATATGTAATTTTAAAAGATAGAAAGTTCCAAAAAACACGTACATGATAATATAATAGTGTTAAATGTTTCCTAATGTGCAAAGGCCTTCGTTCTTATATATTCATATTCTCCTATAAAAAGAAAACAGAAAAGAAGAAAAGAATGAATGAGTAATTAGAATTATAAGATGTCAATGAGAAGAGAGTCCACAATAGAAATTAGAGGATGCAAGCAGCATTCAATCCCACAACAACACACAGGTGTGTGTCCCTCTTGCTTGAGAGACAAACTATCAAATCTGTATGTTAATTCAATCCACAAATCATCATCGTCTTCTTCATCATCATCATCATCATCTTCAAGGTTTGATTCTGCTGAAGTTGAAGCTGAAGTATGGTTTTCACAGATGTCATCATCATCAAATTATGTGTCACCTGCAGATCATGAACATCAGAATTTGAAGGATTCAGTTTCTTCTAGTTTGAAAAAGAGTAGTTCTATTAGCCTTCCAATCACAACCAAGAAACATGGGTTTTGGTCAAAGTTATTCTTTAAGTTTACAAGAAAGGACTCCGAAGAGACACATTCATGAATGAAAAGATCTATAGGAAGAAGCTGAGTGTTATTAATTGTCGGATTTACTTAGATTTGTTTCAAGATTCATGCAATTTTTTAATTTAAAAAACTTTTTATTAGACAAATTCCAAGTAATCTTATTAAATCGAGCAGTTAACAACTCGATTGTTCAAAAACTTTTTGTAGATTTATCCTTTATGAATTGGGTCAGATTTGTATCATTTTATTTTATTTTGAATACGACAATTTATATGATTTAACTTTTCAAGTTTGATTTTTTATTTACTATTTGTTAGTCGATGGAGTTATTAGGTCAAAGTGTATTTTGGTCTATTATCTTTTCGTCAGGTTGCAAATCAGATCATTATTTTTTTTGTTGCATATTTGATCTCATATCTTTTGGTCAGGTTGCATATTTGGTCTCATATCTTTGTAAAAGGTCTACCATTAGTTCCACCTTAAATTTCGTCTATCTCTCACGTTAAGTGTGACGTGGACAGCTGACGTGGGAGACCAAAATTTCAAAAGAAAAATTAAAGATATAAGAACAAAATAACAATTTATCCCAAAGATAAGGAACAAAAATCGTAATTTACTCTAAAGAAAAGGAACCAAAATCTTTCAAATTATCCACGTCATATTTTTTTTGGTCAAATATCCACGTCATATATATATATTTTTTTTGTAAGGAAAAATTTAGGTGAGTTGGCCCCGAGAGCTCAACAAGGCCAGGGCAGACCTTCAGGCTCTATGAACGCTTACAGAAGTACTTACAGATCACCTACCAACAAGGCCCTCACATCGGCAGTGGGAATTGAACTCACGACCTTGTGAGTTATGAGATGACTCCTTACCAACTGGGCCAACCTTTGTTGGCATCCACGTCATATTTAATAGAGAAAGATGGATGAAAGTTAAGGTGAGACTAATAGTGGAATCTTTTGCAAAGATATAGAACCAAATTTTTAAATAGACCAAAATATATATGTGACCAAATGTACAAAAAAAAAAGGGCCTGATTTGTAGTTGACCAAAAGATATGATATCAAATCTGCAACAACAAGAAAATAAGAGTCTGATTTGCAACTTGACCAAAACATAAAAAATCAAATTTACTCAGACAAAAAAAAAAGACCAAATTTACACTTTTGCTTTTATTATTATTATTATTATTATTATTATTATTATTATTATTTTTGGTAGTAACTTTTGCTTTATTATTATTATTGGGAGTCGATGTATTATTAGTTAAGATTATTTAAGGATTAAATAATGTGTTTTTGATATTCATATCTCGAAATTTAATTAGTTTAAGCATGTAGATTTTCAACATAAATTATATATATATGGATCCATAGAATAAACTTGTATAATGTGATCTAAAATTATTAGGACTTCGGCACACAATTACGTTATATAATTTGGTACGTCTTATCTAAATCATACAATCTTGGCTCCACCCCCTTTCTCGTAGTCGGTCTTTATGATACTATAGTGTAAAATAAATTAATTTAGTTTTTATATTTATGTAAAATTGCCCCACGTTTATAGAAAATTACCCTACGTTCATTCTTATGTAAAAAAAAAAAAAACACTCATGTTCATTCTCATTAAGTCAAAATTTTTATTTAGTCCCAAATGTATCAGGAAATTTCAAATTGGTCACTAACTTACTCATCTATCAATATAAAAACTTTATGTAATCTTTAACTTTAAATTAATTCAAACATTACATACATATTGGCGTGCCTGTTAGGACACCCCAAGCTCCTAGTGTCTTATATGATTTCAAATATTATACAATATCACATCCAATATTATATTGTACAATAGTCTAATATACTCATACTTTATCTTCCCTAATCTTTATTATATAGATGTATTATATTATCAGATCTTTTATACAGCGTAGCAACTCCACTTAGTCTTGTCTTTTTTTTTTTTTTTGACTCCTCGTTTCTCGCTGAATATTCCTAATTTCTTGTGTCCTTATGGACGAAAACAAAAATGGAGAAGGGAAACAATTTATTTTGACCTTGTAAACGCCATCCCAACTCGAAATAAACTTTCAAGTTTCGTCCCTTCTTTATCGATTTATACTTAAATATTTTGCTTTATTTATTGTTTATTTTCTTCCAGCCAAACATGTATAAAATACATTATATATATATATAAGAAATAGTATTTATTCAAAATAAAATTTCACTTTCTTTCTTCCTCTTTTAACAAAATATACTTGAATTTAGTAGTCATCTGAGAGCATCTATGCCTGTTATCATTGTATCATACTTTGAAATCTATATATAAATTATAGAAATTATGCACATTTTAAAATAAAATCACAAATTTCACAAAAAAAAAAAATCAACCATATGATTGCCCTTACATTAACATCGGTTTGTATAGCTAATTTAGCATATTCAGAATAGCACAATCCAAATCATCTAGATTTTCAGAATTTTAAAAAGTTGCCTTGGTACCTTCCTTAGGGTTATAAGGAACGCTCACACGCTTTCACAACAAATAGTAAAATATAATAGCAAGCCAACTATTGAATTTTATTTCGTTCTTACAATACAGAAAATTTAGAAAACTTAATTATATAGACAAACCATGGAAGCAGCTCTTTTACAGAAGCTAACGCTAGAAGCATTATCAGTGGAATGGAAATAAAAATTCACGCCAGGCAAAACATTTGCCTTACTGTTTTCTGCAGTTAAAATTTAAAAATTAGTTTCCTAATGCATACTTTACTCTTTTTATATACATGATGAATACATGAATGATTTGAAATTTATGGCAATTTCTGTATGGAAGACTACTACATCATAAGGCTCCATAGGGGTTGGTTGACAATATATATATATCAGATATTTCCCTTACTGTACAAAAAATGATGACTAAGCTTCCTAAATTTCACAAGTTCCTGGCTAAATGAAGGGTATCATCAAGAAAGACCATAAGTAGTGGTGTCCATCTCAATCCTCAACCCTCATGACTATAATTATCTCGGATGAAAGGGTGATTTAGTATTATCAAGGGACTCGGACGAGGATACATGAGAGATCTTATCTTCCTGCATTTTCCGTGTGGGCGAGAATCTTTTGGTCCCAACATCGGCCTTGAAATTCTGAAAGCCTGTCTTCATTGTATGCCATTTAGAAGCCAAACCAGAAGAAACCAATCCAGAAGTAGTGCCAGAATGAGCATCGCCTCCGTCGTCGAGTAATGGAACCATGGCAGAGGATATGTTATTGTCTTCTGACTTTGATTTGGATGCTTGTCCACTCTTCTCTCTTATAGCAGCATACTTGTTGTAGATGGCTTCCCTGCTCGAACTGTATCTCCTTGTCTCATCCTTCTTTCGAGTATTTGATGGATTTCCGCTTCTTTCCTCCTTAACTAAGTTAGAAGGTGTCTTCATTTCAACACCATTCCTCTCCTGTACAACGTAGTATTATGAGTAAAACTCTATCACTCATGAAACAAAGCGGATTGAAAATTTGAGAATGTCCATACCGTAACATTACTGCCAGATTCAATGTCTGTAGTATCGAAATTCCTTGCCAATGGAACAACTTGCTCGCCTACTTGGGACCCTTGTTCAAGCCAATACCTCTCTGAAAATAATCAAATTCAATAACCAATCAACTATCATTGAACCAGGTCACTAAAGCTACACCCATAATTACCATGGCGTTTCACCAATTCATGTATGATGCAACTATGTTTGCAGTAGTTATAATATAAACTAGTTATAGCAACAATGGAAGTCTTGACTTCAATACCTTTTTGTAAGATCATTAATCCTGAGGGATCAAAACCATCCATATCTTCAGATTCAGTTTCAAAAATATATCTCTTCCAGCTCCCCAGAAAGTCAAATAATCGATTAAAGACGTTGCTTGCAACCAAAAGTGTGTATATAACCATTGTAAGTGGATAGATTTTGTTAAACTTATCCCCAAAGAAAGGCACAGCATCGTTGATGTTCCCCATTCGCTGCAATCATAGGTCATAGGTCTCATGATGCACCAAAATGAAAATAAATAATTAAAATAAAAAAGGCAAAAAAGAAAAAGACGCCCTGATGCAAGCAAGACTTTAAATAGCTAGCGTGCAGTAGCTTCCTAGAACAAATTTTTGTTATTTGGGCGACAAGCAACCGGGCATAGTTGACAAGTAATTTTATTAGTAGGATAATATAGAAAGCAAACAGATACAAGACATAAAATTCATAACTGGATTAGAATAATGAAATATCTACAGCCTAAGACAACAAAAGAAAAATAAACAGACAAAGAAGGAAAAGAACCAGACTTAAGTCAATGAACCCAATGAAGTAATAGTTGAATGTATCTTGAAATTTCTTAAAATATGATGTGCAATTGGCAACTTCCAGGATTATTGGTACGTGATTTGATTATAAAGATATCAAGATAAGCAAAAGAAATATCTGTCAAATAGGTAGATACATGGAATTCTGGCCATTTTGTTAAATGAGGGTTGAAAAGACTTATTACTAGAATTGGCAAATGTATGACTAATGAGACTAAGATGAATCACCTGTTCAAATTCAGTTGTTTTATCAGAACCAAGGCGAATGAGATTGAGAAAGTTATATGAAACAGGGGGAGCATACCGAGCAACCATCCTGGAAACAAGTGAAGATAAAATATAAATATATTCTCAATTGCTATTAGTGATTTAAGAAGCAGAAAAACAGAAACTTACGAGCATATCATAAGCAAGTTAACTGAGCTGGTCTGTCTGGGTGTCAATGAGTAAAACATCAACCTTCCAATTCTGAACAAGGAATAGTATGTGCATATGCACATATACATAAGAGGAACAAAAGCAAACACCTATGCAACAAATGTAAACATGTCAACACATGCACTACTATAAACAAAAGTAAAATAAAATACAGCTTCACAACACCAGCTCCTGGGGAGTAGTTAAGAGAAGAGAAACTAGCACCCAAGTAAAATATATGAAATTAAAAGCCTCTGAGGTTCACTTGATTACAAGAAGATTAATATTTGACAATTGACATTATGTTGACATTATGTCTGTAGTTTCAGAGAGCAACTTGCCTTCATTTTAATCATGGTAAAACCAAATCATTATATTCAGTTCAAGAAACATAATGTGAAACTTAGAGCAATTTGATTGAACTAATTTCAATACAGGATTTTGTTTTTTCCTTTTTGCTGCAGAAACGTGGGAGAACTGGCCACCAATGCAAAAAGACATGCATAGGTGCAACTGATCAAGATGCAGATAAATGCCCACATTTTTCTGTGACTTCCTTTCAGCATGGTGACAGAACATAACAAATGTTTAAAAAAATGTGCAAAATCAGGACAAATTTAAATATAAATTAAAGCATCTCAAGGTCCACTTGTAATACACAACAGGTGTGCATTGTAGGAGTAAAATGGCATATTGATGAGTTAATTGTGTAAAGAGATATTTCCATTTTTCACTTGACTATTTTCACACCTAGAAGCACAACACAAATCAAAGAAACTTAAAATTTACCTGCACAAACACCTCCTGCATTCTGACGGATTTTATAAGAATTGAGAAAAGAGATAGATCAACACTAGGCAGAAGAGTTGCCTCTGCCAAAAGAATTGCAGTTGACATGATACCAAGCAAAATGCCCAACCCTTTCTCAACTTGCTTTCTTAAAATGCATCGCCAGAAAAATTCTGCAAAGAAGCTCCAGTTATTCGCCAAATCAAATACTTCTTAATAAGGGTTTCATATAAGTTAAATGAAAGAGACATGGAGTCAATGTTGCAAGATGAAATAATGAATTATTGGTCAAATTATTTAATGCAACAACATATGCAAACAATCATTGTAAGACAAGCTTGCAATATCAATAGGAATAGGAACACAGGTACATAGGAATTCAATCATGGGACAAAAGAACATGTAAGACACATTTACTATTCAGAAATCATTTAGGAAGCAACAAAAAATGCAGGATATGGAGCATTATTTGCGTCAGAGTGTTCTTATGCAGATGGAATTGGAACCTCTTGGATATTAAGTATTAACTAATGCAACAGTAAGTACTAGATATTATTCCTGTTGCAGCAGAAAAAACAAATTAGTAAACTAACAATTACCTAAAGTATCAAAGAGGGACCCCAACTTGCCAGTTCTAGCTGGTCTAATGCTTGAAAAATATTTCCTGAAATAATAGCATAAAACATTAAGGGGAGCTTGAATAACCTGTAATATGATATTCGCCAGGCAACAAAGGAAAAAAAAAAGAAGGAATAATTAGAAGTAAACCATCCAGTCAAGCTGCGGCTCTCATAATTCTTTAATGTATCCTCCAGTTCAAGAGCTTCCCGTACATAAGCCATATACTCGCTGCAAATTAACTCTAGTTATGGCTAAAGAGAAATTTAGGTGGTAAGGACATGAAGAATGTAAGAACTACAACTGATAATCGAACTTTCATGTAAATCTAGTTCCATAAGGGTGCAAAGGTTCAGGACAATGCATATAACAAGAACTTCACTTAGTAGTTCACTGTAACTTTTATGGATCATATGGCATTAAATAATCTAGTAAAAGAATAGAATTTCCTTCAATGACTTGATATATTCAATACTCATTCTATGAGGCAACCACAAAATCATTTCCTCATTTGATGACAAATTAGAGCCAGTTGAGTATATCAATGGAAACTAAGAAGCAAAGCTGAAACTCTTCTTGGTTCAAGTCAATTTATTAGAAAAACTAATGAGCGATAGTAGCATTATTAACTGGAGCAGTAACAAAATTCAGGGTGAACAGGAGGATAAAAATTATCGTTAGAAGGCATGGAACTAATTAGGTCATATGCTGGACATATGACAATCAGAAAAAAAAACATGAAAACGTTTTTTATATATCAATTTAATAAAAATAAGTTGTACCTATAATCATAAGATGAAGAACAAAGAAAACAAATATTGTTCCATTTTAGGTAAATATCCACATGGAATGATTGAATTGATTATTTGCTAACCTTTGATATCTGTAGTACTCCTCACGAGCTATCCTAAGATGACGCCTTAGCATTGCCATTGACTTCTCATCAGTATCATAATCTATATCATTCTCTCCCAAACTGCCACCCTGGGGTTTGAAGGATGGATCTTCCCTGAACTGGAAAATTCAAGGTTATATCTAAAATTTTAAAAGAAAACAACCCGATTTTTAACTAAAAACAAATTCTAGCATTACCATTTGAGTTAAATAATCATCAATGACATCCATATAAGGTCTCAAAGGATCACGCCGGGATATCTGATTGGAAGTAGCTTGAGCAACCTTTAAAATATAAACAATCAATTTGATCAGAGATCAAACCTTTTATTAACATAAAGAACAGAGTACCAAGAAAATTTGATATCTATACTATTATATATGACTTTGAATACTTAAGAAAGATTTCACATAAACAATTTAAAGAAAAAGTAGTGTGACGAAGTTAAATAACTTTCCAAAACTTCATAGTATTTTAAAATAAAATAAAAAACAGTGGAAAGTTACCAGTAAAAATTAAAAAAGTTCTCACAATTTATTGTGTTAAATATAATAAAAAGCAATTCTTATTTTTTCATAATTTTATACAAGTTCATGCAAAGCCACTAGTATGATATATAGTAATAGAATAAAACCATCCTTATTTTGCATCATCCCCCTAGCAACATAAACAAAACAGAAGACAATGCACATTGCATCCTCCATAGAGAGAAAAACATATCTAGTCCAAAATTATTTAGTTTTCCAAGAAGAGGCGATTTCAGCCCTAGAAAATATTAATAGCTCATCAGAACTACAAAAACACCTCAGGAAAGTAACAGTTTACTCAAAATGGAAAGATATCTAAAATTAATTGAGTCTCACTACTAGAAATTTTAATGTCCCCTGCACAGATTTTTTGAAACTTATCACCAACCAAATAAAACTTATTAGTATTTGTTTTAAGAGACATGATTCAACAAAAAATTGTGGGCTTCAATATGTAGACTGTGTAATAAAAACAATGCAAAAGTTACAACAAAATTTAACTAACAACCTCAATAGACCACTTACAACAATAGCATTTGAAAGTTCTTGTTGAGCATCATCAAGTTTGACAGCCATTTTGGCAATTTTGTGGGAAAGAACTTTCCGGCGAGTGTTCAAGTCAGCATTTCTATAAATGCTTTTAGGGATTTCGCTTAAACCAAATCCAAGAAGAAATACACCAGTAACTAGTCCAAAAGTATTGGAGCAAGCCATGGCCAATCCCAAAAGATCTCCACTCCTGTTTATAATGAAAATCAAGAAACTACAAGTTATTAAAAAGTAGGGATGCTTCACTTAAAACCAATATGGAAAGTTCACACTCATACATACAAATTAAAAGGTATAAGACATGCCATTTTGTTCATCATGGCCATTATTTCAAGAAATAGACATGGACTTCGGCAAAGAAAGGCATTTATGAGTCCATGATTTGAAAAACCATTCAAGCTTTGGATTCAACAAACACAAAAGCTGTGGCTTACATGCAATATCATAGATCAATGACTTCCCTTGATTCAACTTATTGAAAAGCTGGAGCTTTGTTACTAAATACTACCACATCAACAACCTCTTTTTCACAATTATTTATTTATTTATTTTATTGTTTTTATTATCATCAAAACCTAACATTTCCTTCTATGGTTGCAGCAAAGACTTACCTAAAAATTGTACGTACAGAATATGTAATGCAATGCGTTAGCCTCTAGGGGCATAAACCATAATTGCTACCACGGATATTTTATAATTTATACTCCAATCTCTAGATCAATTATTCTTCTAAACAGCCCAAGTTTAGGAGTCAAGCTCTCATGCAAGGACACAGAATCATCACTGTCCTGTTCCCACACCTGGTCATTATCTTTTACTACCATATCTCTACAAAAAATTAGTAATTTAGCTTTGACTGATGCTTTGTAAGATTTTACTAATATCAAACACAAAGGCACACTAGTAGCTAAAGTAGAAGATAATCCAACACAAAAGGCTATATGTCCTAGAATGGCATCTGATTTAGCAAAATATGCATCTCAAAAAGATCGAGTAATATATAATGGTGGTTGCCCCTTAAAAGTTGACATGAAAACCTCATCATCAACAAATACAAAAGCAAGAGTAAGATAGTATAATGTATACACAAGATTAAACTCTCCAGTACATCAGTCATAACAGTAGCAAGTTCACAATGGCACTGTAAACAACCAAGAAAAAATCAGTGTATGCATCTCTGAATCAAAACGCTCTTCAAGTGAAAATAGAAGGTTCACCGGTTCACCCAGAAACAATTACAAAATTGTAGGCAGCAATAACTCAGATTAGATCTTGTTAAAATCTATTATCTGCAATATAATTCCCAGTTTATGAAAAGAAAAAAAAAATCTAATAGAAAAAACATCAAGGTTCAAGGGATGAAAACAAACCAGCTCTTGTGCATCACAACAAGAAGGATAAGTCCAACCAGGCCGACGGATGCCAAAATCAGATAGAAGACCAAGTTAACATGTAGACTAGTCTTCAATCTTTCTGATACAGTAAAGTCACCGGCATCTTCAAAACCCTGAATAAGGGGCACCAGAACCCTGCTTAGAATAACATTATTGAATATATGAGGAAATGCACTAGTGATCTGTTAATACCACTTGAAAGTATCTCCACAGAACAATGACACGAAGCATAAGAAATCAAGAAACAAACACCATATCAATTTACAATGATTCATAAACAAATTAGTTTGCAATGGAACTACAAGAATAATTACATAGCCTGGCAATGGCCTTGGTAAGGAATCATGAGAAAAGTGACCATAAGACAGCCAAGAGGCATAGTTAGAGTCCAGTCCGATTTGGATAATTAACAAATAAAGGTGGTAGTGCCAAGACATTTGGATAATTAACAATTTACAGTAAATAGTGAAGCAAACATATAATGATAAATAAAAAATAAATAAATAAATAAATAAATAAATAAAAAACTTTACATACAGCATAAAGCATACTTACCAAGTGAGTAAAAAAGTGCTCCAGTATGACCAGCTCCAAAGGAAGGAAATATTTCCTTTCTCAAGATGAGAAGAGATCGTCTACATGTACAAAAAGCACAATTATATAATCAAATCAATGTAGATACGATTCTCCAATTGAGCACGACTATCAAATCAAAATAGTCATACAGCTCTCTAGACAGGGGCTTATGATCAACAAGTTAAACAAAAGAAAATTCGAAACCGAAATAGGTCAAGAAGCAACAATCAAATCAAAGAAATCGTCTGAAAGCTAAAATTGAATGAGTAGTACCGCCCAGATATCAGCAGGGACAAGGATGATGATGGAGAGAGAAGAGAACCAGGCATATCCGACGGTGAAAAGCACATAGCGAGGGACGTATGGGCCGGCGAAGTACCTGAGAGTGAAGAGAACCATGCCCATTGTTAGAGGCAGCGATATCAGGTAAAACAACCACATCTCTCTCTCTCTCTCTCTCTCTCTCTCTTTCTCGCCGGAATCAGCGAATTCGGTGGATGAATGAGAATCTCAGACTAAGAGATTGGGAAGTGAGATGATCGGAGTGATTTTCCGGTGAAACGATGCATCCCTTAAGGCTGTGTGTGGCTGTGTGCGCCAACAAGTCCTTCACCGCCACGACACCTTAACCTTTCACACTTGTTGATTACTGCACCAACCAAACATTCCTCAAATGCTCTCTTTTGTTTGCTACTTTCAACTGGGCAAAATAAAAGAGCCAAGAGTAAAGGTTTTCTTTTCTTCTAGGTAAAAACACTAATTTAGTCCCTAAATTTTACATTACCTTACAATTTCGTCCCCAATCTTTTTTTATCATCAATTTCGTCTCCAACATTTCACATTTTTATCAAATTTATCATTTGCTCTTCGTTTAGCCAAATATTAATGATAGAATCTACGTGACTAATGATATATAATGTAAAATTGATAGAAAAAGAAAATCAAATCCTAACTCAGATCGAAAAACTGAATGCAATCTGTCGTTAATTTATTGAAAGAATTTAGGTAAAGGATAAAATTGACCAAAATATAAAATATTGAGGACAAAATTGACAGTAAAATAAAAATAGGAATGAAAATGACAGTTGATATAAAATTTAGGGAAGAAATTAATATTTTTACCTTTCTTCTTGTTCATTCGAATTGATAAAATTTTATCATCTTTTAAAAAAATTCATTCTTTAAAAAATTAAATTATTCATTATTGTTTATGTCCAGTTATGTAATTTTATTTTTTAAATTTTTAATAAATTATAGTTTAAAAAACAAAAGGTTTGTTCCATCAATAAATAAATAAATAAATAAATAAAAGGTTTGTAACTTTAGTATAAACTTAATAATTTAAAAAATGCCATGATAAAATAATCAAGCCTCTGATTGCAAGTTGCAACCTTTTTATTTAATGACAACAAGAAAATGAATAATCAAATCGTCACACACTCACACCAGATGTAGATCCCGTTGGCTTAGTTTATTATTAATTTTTATAGAAACCTTTTAAAAGGCCCATACTTGCTGAGCCCAAGATTGGCCCGATAGAAGGTTGGGCCAATCTAATTCTTCGGTCCATTCTTTTAAGGTTACATGCACAAAGCTTAAAATAACTTATTTTAATATTTCTTCATGTCTTGATCATATATATATGGGTATATAACTATTTATATGGTGGGTAATGAAAATTGATTTCAATACCCATTCTAATTTAGGTTTGAAAATGAAGAAAACTCTATTCTTTGAATCCAGAAGATTAGAATCCAATTTTGGTCCCCTTCAGAAGAAAACTCAGTTTGGGTGCTTTTAGATTTCTCTTGTCAACATAGTCCCTCACAATTTATTTTGTTATCAATGTTAATCTATCAATTAAATATTAATTAAAGATATAACGTCATTAGTTGATGACATGACATATTAATTGCCACATTAACATGTTTCTTCTTTTATTAAATATAGTCATCATAATTTTTTATTTAAATTTTTACTTGAACTTTTAGAGTTTTTTACAATTTTTTTGTTCAAATAAAATGAAGATTTAGTTATATATCAGTTATAATATTATATTATTAATTAGTGATACCATATCTTCAATTAATGATAATTTATCATAAATTTAGCTTATTATTAGATAGATAAAATACTTTTTCTTTACAAAAATTGACATGAGTTAGATATATTTCGGGAATTCACAAAGGTCATGACATGCCTTTAAACTCTATGAATCTTAATAGAAGTATTTATAAATCACCTATCACAACCATATAGGTTATGAGTTAATTCTTTACCAACTGGATTAACTTTCATTAAGAGATAAATGAAATGTCATTTTTTGTTGGCACAGATGAAATGTCATTGATAATAAATAAATTTGTCATTGAATTGAGAAGAAAAACCTATAATTTAGAAAATAAAAAAAAAATCTAATACATAAAAGTAACAAAATTAAATTTCATTCAAATCCCAAAAAAAGAAAGATATATCTACAGTTCTATACTTTATCCATCATCTTCTCCAAAGCCTAGACAAACGGTAGACATAGATCCAAAGAATAAACTGCCGAAATCCTAAGCTTCATATTCTCTTTGTTCATCATTAGATTGTGGTATACTTCTTTCAGAATCATTTTTTTGAAGGCTTTCCTCCTCCCTCTTTTGACTCCACAGTTTTACACTTAACTTTATAGGAAGATTCTCATTACCACATTCTAATAAAGCCAAGCACTTCCTTCCTCCCTCACCTACTTTACTTTCTTTTCTTGTTCACATGGATGCCATGGCCCTTCCTTTACTTTATACACCTTCTCTCTTTTTTCATTCTAGCTTCTTCCCACTTATTGCTCAACAAGATAAAAAAAAAATTAATGAACAAGCTAATCAATAGCCATTAGTATACCAACATGAACAGTGACGGAGCCAGAAATGTTAACAAGGGGGGCCAGAAATTTTTTTTTAACACCGAAGGGGGGCCGTTGGGATTATACTGCATACAATTAAATTATATTAGGACTAATTTGTAATAACTACTGAAATTTTGGGGGGGCGTGGCCCCCACCAGCCCCCCTATCTCCGTCACTGAACATGAAGTTTCCAAATCTTCAAAAGCCAAAATTTTAGTACATTATATTGGGAATAAACTAATGAATAATTGGGTTGTAAATTTATCTTTAAGTTCTCTAACTTATTTTAAAATTCCGATCTAGTTTCTAAATATTGAAAATAAAATTTTTAATCTCTGATTTTGTTTTGTAAATGACAAATACTATGAAGCCCAATAACTCAAACTAATTAATCTATAATTGGTTTAAATGGTAAGGGATTCAATATTCTTTAAATAAGATCATAGATTTGTAATCCTCTCTCTCTCTATATATATTCTTGTTAAGAAACCCTCCAATTGTAATCATGTGTGCAATAAAAATAAGCTTGATAAGTTGAGACAAAATTTTGAATAGCAAACAAGGGGGAAAAAAAGTAAAACTAATCTTATTATGGATGAAGATGTGCATGTATACATAACATAATTTTGGACAACAATGCCATTTAGTGGACATATTCAAGATATGAAGTAATTAATGTTTATGTGAATTTGAGATAAAAGAACCTGATTAATAATTTGATTAAAAAAGTTTTAAGATAAAATGTTAAAAAGAACCTGAATGCGTACCTTCCTCTAATGCTAATGGCTTGTCTTTATAGATTAATAGAGGAAACCCTTTAGAGGAAAGAGCGTCTTACTAGGAAGAGATTCTCGTTTGGCAATCGAGGCTTTTTCTGGCGTAGCTCCCCAACGTTGTTATTTCTATAATGAATGCTTACCTTTATGGTCATTGAAACCTTTCCTGGTCTTTTGCTTTCATGTCTTGGACAGGCTGTATCTTTAATGACGCATTGGTGGTAGAAGGCGTCATCATTGAGGTAAATCCTCTTGCAGGTTGGTTTTATGCTTAGTGGGCCCTGTATTGGGCACTTCGCTGAAGACCTATTATCACTATTATTTGACAGAGTTTAATAATCTAAATTTATTTTAATATTCATTTATGTCTAAGTTAAGGGCTTCCTTATCAATAATCACTCATATTTTATTATCATGATTATTCTTATTTTGTTAAGATATTAATTTAAATTTAATGGCAAGGAATTTTTTTTAACAACTTTTTTTTGTCAGAAACATAATTCATTCAAATGTAAGGAAAAACCAAGCACAGTACCAACGAAAACAAAAATAAAATTAGTCAACCCTTGCCTAGCAAAAACAGCACCACTACATAGGATATCAACTGACGAAGGTGGGGGGTTTGCAACCCATCCTCGTGTTAGACAAATTGGCAAGACAATCAGCTGCTAAGTTAGCGGATCCAGGGATTTAAATAAAGCTACAACATATAAAGAACTGTAAATATAAATAAATTAAAGTTGTCTAAAATAGACGAACACTTCCAAAAACCAGACATAATCAGACTCAAAGCAATAATAATTATTTGATAAAACACCGTCGAGGAAGCAAAACAAGAAAATGACGCTGTGGAAGAACCTGGCCCAGACAAAAATCGCCACCAAGCACCCAAAAGCCAAAACCAAACCCGGAAGCCGCTGTGGAAGCCATAAGCTGCCATGGAAAGCCTAGTCCAAAGTCGTCGCCGCAGAAAAAGTCAAACCGGTCAGATCGACGCCGTGGGAGCCTTGATCCAAAATGTCACTGCCACAAAACTTTAGAAACAAAATAACACTCTTATAAAGAGAGAGAGATCGATGAGCCCTCACGGTTTACACTAGAAAAACAAAAGAGGGCCACCGCCACTGAGACATCGGTGGCGGCCCTAGGGAGTTTCGCAGAAAAGCAAAGAATGAGAGTGAAGGGATGAGCGGCTAGACCTATTTTTTTTTTAACAACGGTTAAGTATAATGTTAACAAAATTTAAAACATCATATTGTTCATCATTAAATTTCAATTAATACATTTAACAAAATAATTAAATTGATTTGTAATAACATCTTTAAGAGACAAAATCTTATCTTATTATTTTATATTTTAAAAACTAAATTGTGAAATCTATTATATTTCAGTCACTAAACCATTAATTTATTTTAAAATATACAAAAATACAAAAATAAACGAAATTAATAATATATTTTCTTTTTTATTTTTTAAAATAAACTGTTTGCATTTTTTTTCACTTTTTAAATCTCCATACACCTTAGTTAGTGATCTTAAAGTAGTGATTATAAAATTTCTAAAAATCTTCAGTGTTCTTTCGACTGAGTTACTAAAAGATGATTGGTCCATAGCTTAAATTTAAGAAGTACTTACTGGCTTACTGCTACTAATTTGGAGGTAGCTCGGAATCTTGGGTTCAAGAAATATCATCTTTAGTCTACCAAAAGAAAAAAAGAAATATCATCTTTAAAAGTGACACAAAATTCTATTGTCAGCTTTGCTTATATAATTATACTTTATAATGACATTCTGTGACTAAATCCTTTATAGGCTTCTAGGAGATTGTTGGCCAACCATTCTCTACCACCATGGTCAATTGTTTAGTCTTCTTTTTCTTTTATCCAATGTTTCATCCCAAGAAATAGAATATTAAAATTAAAATAGATAAAATATTTAATTTAAAATTAATAAATCACAATTTATTAATAATAAAATAATCATCTTATGTTAATAGATTTTTTCAATATTCATTGTATGATATATATTTTTTAAAAATTCATAAAATTGTTTACACAATAATAAAGATATTTTATACATTTTAGTCTAAAATATATTATTAATTATGAAATAAAATAAATTGTTTAAATCTCTCACTTTTATTAAGAATTAGACAACTACAAGTCATAAATAGAATGAATCGCCAAATTTGATCCATTTTTATAAAATCAAAGTAAAATCTGATATATAAACCATCGAAAAAATAAAACATTTATATAGATTAGATCAATAATGCTATATATATATATAAGTCATAACCTAAAATGGTCTAACTTCAAGTTTGATCTACAAGCATACGTCAATACGTCATTGAAAGGGTATAACAAGGACATAACTAGTTAATTACAGCATGAGATCAACACTCAGAACCAAATTCAATATATAAAATATATTCCATGGAAATTCGAATCAGTAGCTAAACTTAGTCCAAATTGTAGCTAATAGGCCCAGTTCGTTTGCGCTTTGATTATAATTTGCTCTGATTATAATCGTAATAAGCATGTTCGTTTACGCTTTTTTTTTTCTGATCAAATTATAATCATGATTTTTTTATAATCAAACACACTCAATTACACTTATACCCCTATATATATACCTATAATTACCTATACTCTAATACAATCAATCACCCATCACAAGGGTAAAATGGTCATTTATCTGAATGAGGGGCCATGTTGTAAATACTTATTATTGTCTTGGGCTAAAATGTTATTTTGCTCAAGTTATTTAGGAATCAAATTGTAATTTTAGCCATTCTCTTCTCTCTTTCGTCTCTCTCTCTCTTTCTCGCCACTGCAATTTTGATCTTCAACGCTGACAACCCCGATGCCTTCTCCTTCCCCTCTCTCCATCGCAGCCTTCACCTTGACGTACCACCGTCCTCGGCGAATGCGAATTTGGGAATTTGTGAAAAATGGAGGATGAAGGAGTGGGTTTTGGGTAAATTGATTTTGTGTATGCTTAAGCCACTGTTCATGCGATAGTTTCACAATCTTGGGTGAGGGAAGTGGGTATATGTCAATGGATATTAGTTTGTTGAGTGGTTTGAAGGAATGGCTACACTTGAGGTGTTTGATTGTAAATTTTCCAGTTTTAGATCGTAAACGATGAAATGCACAATTTATGACGGAGGAGGTGAAGACAAAGACAAAGGCAAAATGGGTTTCCGGTGGAAAGCGTGGCGGATGGCAGCGGAGGAATAAGACAGGCAAAATGGGTTTCCGATGGAGGGTGGCGGATGGTGGCGGAGGAAGAAGAAGGCAAGAAGGAAGTGTTTTTTCTTTTTGGTTAATGAGGAAGGAAATGGAGAACGTGACCCAAAAGACATTATAACAAATTTGATTATTTTTTCGGGTCCAATGCTTTTTTAATTTATCTTCTCTCTCATCTTGTGCGAAACGGTGGACATTTTTTTCGGTGGTCCACCGAATGTCGGGGCCAAATGCTACACTTTAGTCCTTTCGGTCCACCATTTCGTAGGCAAAAATGAATTCGGTGGACCAAACAAAATAATCACCTCCAAAGTTGCACATGATTATAATCATATTTTCACGCTTTCCAAGGCAAACAGTGACATAATTTGATTTTTCTATAAGCAACAATCACATCCAAACACACTTTTATTATAATCAAATCACATCTTACTTTTTCCTATTTTTTTCAACTTTTTCTTCCATTTCTACCCCTATACAATTTATCGATTTCCTTACCCTTCTATCTATCAACCACAATCAATATTACATACCCATTTCAATAATTTCACACCAAATAATCAACTTTCATCCAAACACCAATACACAAATAATCAACTTTGATTATAATCATACTCTGATTATAATTAGAGCAGATTTTATTATAAGCGCAAACGAACTGACCCATAGACTGTTATCATGCTCAAATCAAACCATTTTTACCAAACTCATTTTCAATCACATTTTCTCACCGAACCCAAGTCACACTTTTTTTTAATCTTTTACCCAATCTTTTTTTTTTTTGGGCCAGTTTTACCCAGTCTATTAGTTTTTCTTAAAAACCATATAGTGGAGTTTTAAATTTTAATGTTTATCTCACATGTTTTTAAAAGTTTCTAGGTTTTTCTCTCTTTAAATATTTAATTAAGAGTGTTGAGGCTATTACAGCCTGCAAATAGATCATAGAATTATCCTTATCCAAGACTCAACAACTACTACTGCTTTTATTTTTCAACATAAGTTGAACATTTATTTATTTTTAACATATATAACTTGATTAACATTCAAAGTCCAACAGTCTCATACTCTCATCATAGTCATAGATCCAAAGTCCAACCCGTTGAAACTTGAACGACACACGTACAAGAACATGAATGTAAAATGGAAACTATTAAGAAAACATGGGTTGACTTATAGCTTATATCTTTCGAAACTAATGTACACCAATTTAATTTAGGATTTTGATATAGAGATTAGAGAGTTAAAGTCCTCAAAATTTCAAACACTCTATTTTTTACTAGGCATAACTCATCAATTATATCAAAATAAGAGAATATTACACACATAGAATTTATACTTCAAAGTTGAGATAATATAAAATTGTTTACACATGACTTCAATGTAAGGACTAAGGAGTTTTTTTTTTTTTTTGTAACTTAGCATATTTTAAGCGTGTATCGTCGTATGACATGACATGTCCTATAAAAGGCACACAAGATTAGTGAGTAGAGTAGGCAAAGCTTCTACCTAATAAAGCAAAAAGAAAATGACTTCTATTGAAACTTGAAAAAGCCACACTGTGAGGTGGACCAAACTCATGCATGACTTTTTAGTTTTTAGTTCTTCTTTTAAATCCAAAGAAAAATTTAACATGCAACCGATCGACCAATATGTAATGAACCAATTTATGATAAAGAAATAGCTAGATTTGTTTCAAGGTAACGTTTCTATCCATCAGACAAAAAATAACCATATAAATTTTGAAAATTAACTACTATAATGTAGTTTATAAACTTAATCTATATCACTAAAAATAGAATAATTTATGTTTTAAAAAATTAGATAGCAAAATTTTTATTATAATTCAAAGTAAACAAACAAGTTTACAATGACTTGAATAAGAGAAAAATATTTCTAACCAAGTTAGGAATCATAAACCTACTTAAAAAAAGATGATAACCAAAGAAACTTAATCCTATTTGATAAAGATAAAGATAATACATGTAAGAAGTTTATTGGGCTCGTAGAGGAGCCCATTGTCAAGTCACACATTATATAGATGATTTCATTAGCTCTCTCTCCTCTTCTATAAATTGAAGTCTTCCTCCTTCTTTTGTGATCACTAAGGTGTGCAAAATCGGATCAAACTTTATACTTTTGATCAGATTCAGTCGGCTCGGGTGTAGGTTCAAAGTTGTTTCGGATTGCCATTTTAGGGAAAAATTGAGTTGAGCGGGATAACCCGACTCAACCCGAACAAGACCATTTTTTTCTTAAAAAAAAATTATATTAAAGTACTCTATAAATAAATAAAAATTTATCTATTATAAAATAATAAAAATGAATAATAGTATGGGTTCTTTGTTCATTCAAATATTTTTATTATTTATAAAGTTAAAGTGCAATGATATTTAATTTAATTACAAACAATATCAAATTTTTAGTATAAAAATTATTTATATAATAATATATTTAGTAAAAATTAATCAAATAGATCAATATATGATGATGAGTTATACATTATAAAATAATTGAGTAAAAATTATACAATATATATTGTGTAGAATAAATATTTATATATTTTTATCAATTTAATTTTATAATTTTTAAAATTAAATTTTAACCCAACTCAACCTGATATGATCGGGTTATATGTGTTAGTGATCGGGTTCGGGTTGGGAAAAAATTAACCCGCTTCTTATACTTCACCCGATCAATCTACCTAAACCCGACCGTTACTCGCTCCTACTCTCTTACACTTCATTTGTTGAATATCTCACTTTGATCTCAATATTTTTTTCTTTATACTTTTCCTTTTGTGATTCATTGTGGATCACCACTTTAACTTTAGTAGTGATAGTTAAGTGTCTAGTTGGGATAGAATTATGGCTTGACGTCCAAGTTAGTAATTTTTTAATTATTTTTATTCCATGATTATTAATATTTTTAGTGATTGATCCATACCTTGATCCCCACACTAGTATTAGGGGTCGTTTTGCATCTTAAATAAATACATTTATATGAAAAATTTAAGTAATGGGGACTAAAACTTAAAGATTTACAAAGTATAAGGACTTGGTTAAAAAAATAAAATTACATGGACTGAATTAAGAATTTAAATAAATTATAGATTAATTTTTGCTAAAGATAAAATCACATCAAAATCATCGTCTTTGATAAATATATTAAATTAATTACATATTTTAGTATTATAATTAAAACAATTAATGTTATAATTAATATTTTATTTTTATGGGATAATTAATATTTTATTAGTTAAATTAATAACTTAATCTTATTTTAAAATTTAAATATTTAATTTATTCAAAGAAATTCAGAAAGTTATATGTGGACCAAAGAGATAAGACTCATTTTCAACTAATGAGACAGATCATATAAATTTTCTGTCTTGTGCTTTAACCAACCTTGGTAATGTAGAGACATAACCAGATATGGCAGATTAATTATCCTGCGAAAGCATCCAATAATGATGTGGATGGGTTAAAGTTAAACTAAAGAAAAAAAAAATGGAAATTTAATTATTTTTATGTGGGACACTAATTAATAATTACAATTGTCATTCGAAACATGAATTTGAGGCTCCACAATCTTCTTTCCTTTTGTGAAAGTCAACCCATTGAAAAATACATGATTACACCAAAGACTTTGTTGGATAGCATTTGTCTGATCCAACAATTCAGTTCGTTGAAATTACAAAGCATAATTGTCGCTTTATCTCTTATGTTAAAAAGAAAATTGAGGTTAATTTATTGTTTTATTTGTTAGATTTATTGTTTTATTTGTTAGATTTACTTTGAAGTTTGACCTCTTAAATAATATTTTGAGATAATTTCTGAAAAACTCGAGGGAAAAAAATACTTATCATGCATGGACTTGATGTAACATTTTTTTAGGCTAAAGTTTGGTCCCATATTTTTTGTGTTTTATACCTTTGAGTTGGGTCTCAATTTGGGTTTTTTTATAAAAATAATATAAAAAAATAAATTATTTAGATTTTTAAGACAAAAAAAAATTATTTAAATATATGGGACACTCGGATGTGATTCGAGTGTCCCAATACACGTGAACTAATCACCTGGTGCCACGTCACACCGGGTGAAAGTTTTTTTTTTAATTTTTTTTAGGACACTCAGACCGCGTGAGAGTGTCCCTGCTGCACAGTTTAAATTTTGTTTGGGATGAGGTCAACGACTGGCCTCATCCCCTTTTATATATATATATTAAATGGGGGTATGGGGTGGGTAGGAAAGAGTGGGAGAATCAGGAAAAAAAAANACTCATTCCCCACATCCTCCATTTAAAATATATATATATATATAGCCTCATCCCAAAAAAAAATAAATTTTAACTGTGTCAGTTGGACTGACACGGCTATGTCAGTCTGATGTCCGAATGTCCCAAAAAAAATTTCACCCGGTGCCACGTGGCACCGGGTGATTGGTCCATGTGTATTGGGACACTCGAACCACATCCGAGTGTCTCATATATCTAAATAGTTTTTTTTTGTCCTAAAAATCTAAATACTTTATTTTTTTTATATTATTTTTATAAATAAACCCTCAATTTGGTCATATATCTTTTTTTGTTACAAATTTAGTCTCATATTTTTGGGTCAATTACATAATTGGTCCTATATTTTGGGTTAAGTGCAGTAATAGTCTCACATATTTACAAAAAGATCAACTAACAGTTAATCGTTTTGCAAAGACATAAAATTAATTTTGTATTTAATCAAAATATATGAGATAAAAATGATATGGGAAATTATAATCTTTTGTAAAGATATGAGACTAAAAGTACAAAAAAAAATAGGACCAAATTGAGAACTTAGCAAAAGATATAGGACCAGATTTAAATTTTGACTTTTTAAAATAGTTTTTAAATGTTCGTTGATAGTTAAATGTAGTTCACAAAATATCATCACATAGAACTGTTTTCAATATCTATGTAAAATTTAAAAAAAAAACAAATACATCACATCTGGCTGGCTTATATATATATATATAGTGTTCTATATTATTAGATTGAAGAATTAAAAATAAAAGAATAAACGCGAATTATTAAAAAATAAAATTAATAATATTGACTATGATTCTTGATATATATCTTTCCTATTAAGTGATTTATAATTTTATATTCTCTTTCTTTCATGACTTATCATACAAAAATATCTTATATTATATGCCTCCACCCCTTTTTGGTCGTCCACATTTTAAAAATATAGTACAAAATTAATAATAAGAGTAAAATTATTATTTGATCCCTTCTTTTTTATAGAGTTAACAATTTACTCCCTCATTTATTTTACATACATATTTGCGTGCCCCTTAGGGCACGCAAAGGCTCTAGTATGTAATATTTTCTCTCTAACGTTGACATAATTGGCTATATATATATATATATTCACATATCATATATTTATTAAGAATCTTTATAATAAAGATATAAAAAAGTTCTACTTATATTTAACCCTATTTTTAAACCTCCCTCACATTTATGTTAACAAACAATGACCTCTACCACGTCCAAAACTCTGGAGACTCTAAAATCTAAACTAGTGGAATATATCATATTGTAAGTTTATTAATGCAACCACTTCTTTTCTTCAAGTTAGCTCATTTGGGAATGCATACAAATTATACGCTCAAAATTCATTTCAAACTTGTAATCCTTTAGGGAAATGAGATTCAATTATAATCCTAAAATTATATATATGGCCAACCACAACAAGTACAAACCACATAATTATAAGAAACATCCTTGTATGAATAAGAAGTGATTAGGCATTAAATTAGTTGCAAATTACGTACACAAAGCCCTTAAAATGTTGCACAGTGTGTGTGTAATGTGTATATATATATATTATTGGAGATTAATATTTAAAATACTGTTAGACACTAAATATAGATATCTTATATATCTTTCTCTATAGTAATTTAAGCACAAATTCATTAGGAGACTAATCTTTTTAATTACACCCAATTTGATTGGTACACAGTCAATATACATGTCATATCACTATACCAAGCAATAAAAGGACGAGCAGATCTAATTATCCAACACACACACACATATATATATATATATAGATATATATATTATAACACCACAAGACCCATCTAAACTGACAAGAGTAAAATACAGGTTCAAACTTTGTGGTGGATATCATTCATTCATTTGTCAATACATGTCATATATAGTACCTCAAATTGGCTATACAAAAAGAGTGAAGGAATATTTTATAGAGAGTCACATGGTGGTTCTTCATTTCTCCATTCTGAACTCATTTAGTTGAATTACATTTATCATCTATCATATATAGTAGCAAGCGTTATAGTGAATTGGCCACCCAAAAAGAACCCAAAAAAAAAAGTTAAAATGGTCATTTTGGTCCTGAATGTACCTTTATGTTTATTTGAGTCTTTTTTGTTTCAAAAAATTTATGTTAGTCCTAAATATTAATAAAATATTTTCTTTTAACCTCAAACTATTCAATGTGAGTCATATTTTTTGTATTTTAAGTTTGAATATGATAAGTTCAAAATTACATGTTATTTTCAAATTAAAGAGTATTTTCTTTATCTAATTTGGGTCGTTAATAAAAGATATATTTGTTAATTATTTTCATAAATTAAAATATATTATTTAATTCTTTTATAGATTAATGAGTTAACATATTATTTTATTCTTTTAGAAACTCTATTTTACATTTCAACAATTGAATTATTAATTTAATGATATTTTGATAAATGAATTATTAATTTATTCAAATATTTTATTTGAATCAAAGCTGTGTTTATACTTTATTCCACCGACCAAGACCCATAAATAAGAAATGAAAAAAGAGACAAATCATTACCCGTAATTCCAAGTCAAAACTGAAAATTCTTTCCTTAAGTTGCATGTTATGATCTTCACTCTTATTTAAACCATTTCCATCTGTTCTCATTAATTTTAAATATTCAATAGATAAAAAGCCAACGCAACAAATGTGGTGTGAATGATTTTTTTCATGATGCTACTTCACACATTCACATTTCATATCCCCCAATTATTTATTCATTAATACACTCAATCGATAATTTTGAGAGTCATTGATGTTATTATTATTCAGATAATTGGCCTCATTATGCACAAATCTTTATACTCGGCATCATGCTTCCTAAGAACATTATATTTATGCATAAAATATACCTCCCAGGAATCCATGCCTTAACAACCCTCTAACAATATAATTTTTAACTATTAATATAGTTTTATTTGTTTATATCTTATATTATATGGCTCCACCCCTTTTTGGTCGTCCACATTTTAAAACTATAGTACAAAATTAATAATAAGAGGAAAATTATTATTTGATCCCTTCTTTTTTATTGAGTTAACAATTTAGTCCCTCATTTATTTTACATACATATTTGCGTGCCCATTAGGGCACGCAAAGCCTCTAGTATGATTATATGAGTATATGACCTCTCCCACTTTTCAAAAATAACAAATTATCATATTGAAAATGGCCAAAGTCTCAAATTGGCCCCTTATATAAGGGTTGAATTTCAAATTAGTCCTATATGTTTCTATGATACTTTAAATCCACATCTTCCAAACCCTAATTTCCATTCTCGCCATGTCCTAATTTGATTTCTGTGGAGATAGTATTCGATTTCTGCACAATGGAGGAGAAATTAAGGATTGGGTATGTGGAATAGGGTCATGTGAGTTGCACATGCCCTAATTCCGTTAGTTTTGGATGACAAATACCTCTTGGGACCTTTTTAGTTAACGGGGCAAACCACATATTCTTATTTACCACTTTTAAAACTACAGGGACCTTTATGTAAATGGGTCAAACCATAGGGACTTATGTGTAATTTACCTTTTTTTTTAGAAACGTAAAACTCGTAATTAAATTATAGATTGTAGGTTTTGTGATTTTTGTGATGCAAAACAAACAGAGGAAATTAATTACACTTTTCCTGAAATTCAATGTAATTATATTTTTTCACTTGTTGCCTTAAAAACTACAATTGAATATCATACTACTCCACATAATGTTGCAGGGATATTATTATTTCTATTTAATATCTATAAAAAAACTAAGTTTCAATATATATATATTTTGATTAGTTTATTATAATTTTTGAGTTTCTTTTCTATAATTGTATTTTTATCTAATACTATAAAAAATCAGTTTTATATATATAGTGTAAGATTTTTTTCATTATTAAAAAATAAAAAAGATTATCAACATTTTCGAATAAAACTTTTAGAGGAATAAATGTAACTTAATTAAAATAATAATAATTAGCGGTCTGGAATTTATCTACTTCCTTAGCATATCTTTAACTTTAGTTGGCAGCCCTTTTTAATTATTATTATTATTGTTTTCTCTAGCGTGGAAAACAATAGTACATTTCATATTTTAATGTCAAGTTTCTTTCAACTGCGAATTCATGATTGAAAAGGACATGTAACTAAAACTGCAAATCAATGGATTAAATGATGAATTTTCCAAGGACCACTGCCACCCAATATATATATATTGATTTATTTATGGCACAATGAATGAAGATGGGTCAAGGAGAAAAAGTATAAAAATGATTTTTTAATGCATTTTTGTTATAATTTTTAAAAATTATAATTTTTTATGATTAATTGTGATTTTACCTTGTCAATTTCGTCCTCAATGTTATAAATTTTGATCAATTTTATCTTTTACTTTTAGTTTAATCGAATATTAACGATATAATTTATATGACTAATGACATATAATATAAAATTGTCTAAACAAATTTCAAATACTAATTCAGATTAAACATCAGAACAAAATTTATCGCTAATTTATTGAAATAAGTTAGTTAAATGATAAAATTGATCAAAATGTAAAACAATAGGACGAAATTAATCGCAAAAATAGATTAGGGACGAAAATAACAGTTAATATAAAATTTAGTGACTAAAAATGTGCTTTTGCCTAGAATTTTTAAAATTAAAATATAAATAATTTTATATAGCTTTGATGAGAAAATAAAAACTCATGTGGGCCTAGATAATTTGAGTGACATTTTGCCGTGCAAATGTGGAATATCCATTGTAATAAGAAAGTTATAAATGTATAGTCATTCATTTTTTTTTGGGCCAAGGTATTGCATTAAATTGCACTAAACTATTCAGCATGTATAATTTCTTTTTCAATAATTGAGACAATTTATTAGAGAGCACAATATAAATGTGGTGGGTCCTCAACAACAACAACAATAAAAATGGCCCATAATTTAAAGCTGAAAAGAAAACACGAGAGTGAAAATATAACCAGTGAGGCAGTGATAATTTTCTAGTAAAACATACATTTTGAAGAGATGTTTGTTCTTTAAGTTTTATAGATATTTTTCAAAATAGATCTTTGGTTACTAGATGCAATTTTTTTTTTACGTGTATGCATATAATTAAATAATAAAAATGAAAGTAAATAATAAATATATCATATATAAATAAGTTTTTTTCTTATATGTAAGATAATAAATAAGAGCTGAAATCTTATCGATAATTTTTTCTCTACTTTTATTCAGTGTTGTCATAACCGAACCGGACAAAGACTCGGACAAGTGTTCGGTTCACGGTTTGATTGGTTGAACCGGTTGAACCATTGTTCGGACCAGATGACGCAATAAATAATTATTTTTAATATATCAAATATAAACCCTCTATATTTTTTTGGGGGTCTAAGAGATGTAACACCCCAATTGTTGAAGAAGGACCTTTTTGATAGATAATAGAGTTTGAGAGGCATAAAATAATTATGGAAGTATAATTTACAAGGAGACTTTGGAAGGATATAACTCATGAATGGTAAAATAGGTGAAAAAAGAGGTAAAAATATGAAAGAGAATCTAACAGGGACTAAACTGAAAAGTAAAGAAGTGAAAGAAGTGTTTGTAAGTTACGTTAAAAATAATTATGAGAATGAAACAAAGGTATGAGAGTGTTGTAGACAAAATGAGGAATACAATGGTGGAGGAGTTGAGTAGTTTTAAGGGTCTTAATGTGATGTTTCAANTATTACTAGAAATAAACGCTTGATCCAAACATAATACTGTAATTCAAAAGGCTACTATCTTTGAAGATTTTTGGATTTTATTAAAGACTATTCAACTATTCAACTAATCAATATATGACGTGTTTAGATGGTCGGAAATTCAGGCAAAAAAAAAACGATGGTCGGAAATCAGTGAAATTGAACGAAAAACTAGGAAATCAATGAAAAGGATAGAAAATGATAGTATAAGTTAAAAATAAGTTATAATTTAAAAATCATAATTTCACTCGAAGTCCGTTGCAATATTGAAATTGTTAACCTTTTTAATCAAGTAACTTCATTCCATTTTATAGGTTCATTTTTTCATACAGAATTCATGCCTTCTTTTCTTTTTTTGACTTTGGAACTCGTTACTATTGAATTTGGCCAAAAGAAAACATCGTTACTATTGACTTACTTACACTAAAAAATCGTTACTTACTCACCAACAACCACAATTACAAAATAAAACTAAGAAAAGAAATATACATGTAGAATGAATGCAGACTTTTCAATTGCTAGCATTTAGCTTATATATATATATATTTGCATAATGTTCAAAACAAAAGAAAAAAATATTATTTGTTTTCACCCTAAAACTTTCAAAGAAGTCCCACCGAGGTTTTCAAGAGTCATTTCTTAATATCAACTAATTGAAATTGATTTAGATTTATTAAATCTTAAAAATACAAATGTATTAGATACTTGATATTTTTGTTTGTATTCTTATAATTCTATCAAGTTCAATGATTCAATTCTTGATTTCGGGGTATAAAATAAAAAATTATAATTCACAAAAAATATTAATATAATATTGTTTTCATAAAAAAAAAAGTGAAATTGACTCAACTGTTGATTTCAAGGTGAAGATGATGAGATTGATGTAATAAAAATATGGTGGCGACAATTGCACTGGTTATTCTCCAACCACATTCTCTACTGTACGATCGTAATTCGTAATTTGCCAAAAAATCTCTTTCATCAAATCATCCAAATCCTACCTTCAACAGCCGCCACTACATTTCTTCACCAATATTATATACTAGGGCTTTGCGTGCCATAACGGGCACGTAAATATGTATATAAAATAAATAAGGGACTAAATTGTTAACTTAGTAAAGAAAGAGAGACTAAATAGTAAATTTACTCTTATTTTTAATTTCATAGATTATAGTTTTAAACATGGACGACCAGAAAGGGGTGGAGTCATATAATATAAGATATATACATAATTGGTGAAATTACACTTTTGATTTTATGTGTTTGAAGTTAATTATTTTAATCTAGTATTTGATTATATTCTTTTGACAAATTAGTTATATGTATATTTTCATAATATTTTACTTTTTGGTATCATATTTACCTATTGACTGTCCTCATTTGTTGACTGTTTGAATTAGAAAAAAAGAAT
This sequence comes from Chamaecrista fasciculata, assembly GCA_003254925.1. Taxonomy (NCBI): domain Eukaryota; kingdom Viridiplantae; phylum Streptophyta; class Magnoliopsida; order Fabales; family Fabaceae; genus Chamaecrista; species Chamaecrista fasciculata. The sequence goes on from QANZ01046337.1 coordinate 174,802, forward strand.
AACTTGTTAAAAGTAATGTGTAATTTTAAGTTTCATATATTTAGATTTAAAATGAAAGATATATGAAAAGTTTTGTTCATTTAACAATGAAACGAGCGATTTATATTTGAGACCAAATTTAATCTTATTTACTCCGATGATAATTGAATAGAAAAAAGATTTGTCAAAAGTAACACATAATTTTAAATTCATTGTATTTAAATTTGAAACGAAATAGATATGATCACGTTAGCTCAGTGGGACCAAAAAAGAAAAATAAAAAAAAATATACAAGTTCAATTTCTTAAGAAAAAAAGATAAAGGGCTGAATTAAAATTTACCCAAAACATATAACACCAAAAGTTTAATTTACTTTATATAAACCAATATATAAATATAAAATAAATAGTCGCCAGCATTGAAGAAAGTAATAACATTGTAAACTTTCCTATTTTGGGAGTTTTAGGAAGGATGGAGAGGAGAAGATATTAGTGGACACCGATAGAATGAAGTGGAGAGGATATTAATAGACATAGTAGATATGTTGTTTGAGAGTTTTTAGTAAGGACAAGAATGGAAACATGATAATCTTGATAAATTAATAATATTTTATCCCTAAATTTGAAATAATTTTATACATTTTGGTCCTTGAATTTGTACTAAATAATAATATTAAGGTTGAGAAAGATTAATAATATTAATAAAATTATGAGGGTATAATTGTCTTAAAAAATTTTAAAGTTGTCTACTCCATCCTTGGTCCCTCGATTTGGGGTGCCCGCAAAAATCAAATTTTGGGATGCCAAGCCCCTTAAAAAAACATCCAAATAACAATTTTTAATCTTGTGTCTCTTTTACTCCTCTCTACCCTTGGCACCCATCCAAACACACCCTTACATTGACAACAAAAAGTCCAACTGCTCCTCCAACCCTCCTCTGACATTTATATCATTTGCTTTCTTGCTGATTTCTCTGATTTATCTCTCTCTCTCTCTTCCATTTTCCGATGACCGACGGCGATAGCAGGTACTCGTCGGAGAACTGACTTCGCCGGCGGCCGGCATGTCGGAGAACGACGTCGTTTTTCAGACTTTCCGTGCTCTGGTAGAGAGCGCGGACCACAAATTCGCTAGGGTTCGCGACGTGCCAGCGTATGGTCGTGTTAGCCAGAACCACTTCTTTCACAAGGTTTTCAAGGCCTACACGCGGCTTTGGAAGTACCAGCAAGAGAACCGGTCCAAACTGGTTCAGTGCGGTCTGAACCGTTGGGAAATCGGCGAGATCGCTAGTCGAATCGGACAGTTATACTTCGGGCAGTACATGAGGAGTAGTGAGTGTAGGTATTTGGTTGAAGCGTATGTGTTCTATGAAGCCATACTCAGCAGGAGGTATTTTGAAGGATCCGAAGGGTCGCGTAAAGATCTGGGAGTTAGATTCAAGGAGCTCAGGTTTTATGCCAGGTTTTTGCTCGTGTCGGTGATTTTGAACCGGACCGAGATGGTCAAGCATCTTATGGACCGTCTCCTGGCTTTGGTTGATGATTGTAAGAGTACTTTTCGGGTAATACATTCTTTTGTTTTGATTCTAATTGAAGCTGAACGAACTGCTATGTAGTTTGCTAAAAATAATTTGAAGGAGACTTTCTCCGTGGAATTCGCGTTTGTTACCATTTTCCGTTCTTTATGGTGAAATTCAACTTCGAAGGAAATTTCTCGAATATTTGAAATGTTGTTTTAATTTTGAAGCTGCTCTGTCTATATCAATCACTTAACGGTTATATTATCAGAGACGATTCAGCGTAACGAGTTTCATTAGAGGACAGGAATGATTAAAGTGGCATCTCTTGCTAATGAAGTACTGTCTAAAAGTGTTGATAATGATGGTCTACATAATTTCGAAGGAAAATTATTGAATTTTTTTAATTGCGGTTACTGCTTTGGTCTTAACGATCACTTCCCCATGAAGTAGTTTCTTTTGAGGATAATGATTAAACCAGCATCTCCTATTATGAAAGTACTATCTCAGTGTTAATAATGATGGATTACGTGATTTTTTAATTCCATGAAAATTTTGGAGTCTTTCCCCCATTATCGGCACAGGAAATCTTTATTTTCCTATTTGAGCTGGATGTATTTTTGGTTAACATCCGATCCCACTGGAGCTTGTAGATGGTTGGAATTTGGTAGGGAAGTTAACTGCTTCATTAGTTTGTATGAAAAACTTCATTTGTTCTGTATCTCATTCTGCTTATTTTCATGGCCTTAATATTTAAGCTCGCTATTTGTTACATATAAAATTTGTGTGAAGGTCATTAGTAGTTTTCTAGATTAGTTCAAGGTTAGTAAAACTACTTTATTTTGATATATTGATGAAAGCCAAATGGTGTAACTTTGAAGAAAGTAGTCCCTCTTTGCAGGATAGTCTAATTCACTAGATTCGGTAAAACTGTAACTAGTGAAACTTGTTATATTGGCCTCAGACTTTAGTCACATTTTAAGTGTTCTGCTGCAGGTGTGTCTTATTTCGTAATGTACTGTGTACGTGAAAATGGCTTGTTGGTTCCTATTATTTTGAATTGAGATCAGAAGTTCTGGACTTTGACTTGTGGTGTTGTTTATTTGCCCATATATGCTTCATTATTCGTATTGAGCTTCAAGTTTATCAGATTGAGATAATAATTCTTGAATACTTTATTACAGTTAATCAAGAATTCTTTTTATTAAACCCAAGAAGGAAAGATATTCATTGCTTCTCCAATCTGATGACTTTGAACTTCTACCTCTCAGGAAACTAACTTAAAGGAATGGAGGCAAGTGGTTCAGGAAATTGTCCGCTTCACAAAAGTAGACAAGGGCTTTACTATCAGGCCTTTGCGATATTCTGCCACATATGATACTCATCAGGCTTCTCTTCCATATGTAGCTCGTTTTCATGCAAAGAGAGTTCTAAAATTTCGAGACGCATTGTTGTCAAGTTATCATCGCAATGAGGTTAGCTTATCCTACTTCTTACCATAGTGATTATTACAATAGTTGGAGCTTGGGAGATTGCTGAAACTTTTGAATCATTCTAAGTTCATCATATATTATCACTTTCAGGTCAAATTTGCTGAACTTACATTGGATACTTATAGAATGATACAGTGTTTAGAATGGGAGCCTAGTGGATCTTTCTACCAAAAACCTGTAGTTCAATCAAATGAGAATGGCGAGTCAATTGATCATTCAGCTGCTTCTGGATTTATAAATATGAATCTAGCAGCAGATATGACTGATCCAACTATGCCTTCTAATCCGAGAAAGGCTGTCCTGTATCGTCCATCTGTTACACATCTAATAGCAGTGAGTTTTCATATCTTTTACATGGCTTCTGTAATAATGCTTTTCAGTTTGTAGAGCTCAATCAAATAGCTTTTCTGCTTCAGGAATTGGTGGAGAGCGTATCACTTTTATATTACTGTCTGCTTATCCTTCACTCTCTGTTTTTGGTGTCTTTCATTGATTTGTTGCTCATTATTTATCTGTGTTACTTAGTTACTTGGAAGTGTGTCTAATTTCATCTATGCAGTAGTGTCTAAACTATGAATCACTTTTCTCTAGTAAAATAAAGCCATTTACATCTTAGTGAACTCTAATGCTTAATCTTTACTGGAGGTTGAATATATAATCAGTTAATTCTGATATTGATCTTGATGTTATGCAGGTTATGGCAACTATTTGTGAGGAACTGCCACCAGATAGTGTTGTGCTAGTATATCTATCAGCCTCAGGTTAACATTATTTTATTTTCCAAGCGTATATGATCAACTCTCTTGTCATACTAGGTTAGTTACCTTAATGATCACTCATACAGGGAAGGCTGGTTATAATAATGTCTATCAGTTGGAGAATTCTGGAGGTCCATCAAAACATTCAAGACACAAATTCCTTTCTCAGACTTCCCAAGAGCAGAGTAGTGGAACTTTTGACTCTCAAATTAATGGCAAGAGAGAACTCAGCGGCTATTATGACAACTATTTGTGGTTCGGTCCCAAGGGAGTTGATGGTGGGTATCTTCACAGAGTCTGTTATGCCATATTTCCGTCGAGAGCATTAATTCTAACTCATGTTACATGGATATTATTTTGATGATGAACTTAAATATTTTGTTATAGAAGAATCAAGTCCCTCCATTTTAGCTGTACTCACTACTGCTTCCTTTTTAATAAGCAGGTTCAAACAATCTCTACCCTGGCGATCTTATACCATTCACTCGCAAACCTCTCTTCTTGATTATAGATAGTGATAACAGCCATGCATTCAAGGCAGGTTTGTCAAAACTTGTGCAAGACTTGCCTGAGAAATTTGTGGGGTTGTGCTGTTCTCTATATTCCTTGAACCTAATTTTACATGTTAAAAAGACAATGAAATTTGTAGTTAGTTCTCTTCTGTCTCTGCATATGATTTAGGGTTTTGTTTTTGCATTTCAATAAGAATTCTGAGACAGAGTATGGGAAACCCCACTATATTGATTTGTTTTGAGAAATTGCTGCTAAACATAGATATTGTCTTACTAGTACTACCGAGTGGGAGGGGTGAAATAGACAGAACCTTTAATTATCTATCATTTTTGCCTAAATTTGTGTCAGTTACAACCTCAAGAATGCCAAGCACTGCATCTTTCTTGGTTAGGGATGATTATGAGGTTATTTTCTTGGTAGAGTCAGTACATCTTGATCAACAAGTTGTACTATGTTGTACAAGTTTTGAGTCAATAGGGTATTTTATCAGAAGTTGTCCATCACGTGAGTGAGTCATGAGGAATTGTGAAGTCTCTTGGTTATTGTTGACGGAAAATTTTATACATTGAGGTGTCCTGATACATTGTATGCGGACATTGTTGCTGCAGGTTTTGCATGGTGCTGAACGGGGAGAAACAGCTGCTCTGTTTCTTTCACCTCTAAGACCGATTTTCAAGAACCCATCTGATGTGCATTCACATAATGGAAGCCAATTTACCTCCTTCTTGACTTCTCCTTTGTCAGCATTTTGCCAAATGGTTGGTCTAGCGCCCAGTGAGGTTGATACAGTAAGTTGATGTGATTTATCTTAAATTCTCCTCAAACATCAACATGATTTTCGTTGATCTCATTGTTGTGTCAACTTTAGGATGTCTACAACAAAGCCGAAAGCATATTTGGTAATGCCCTTGCTGAGTGGGAAATAATTCTGTGCTCATCAACTAGCATGGATTTAGTATGGGCACAAATGATAACAGATCCATTCTTACGGCGGCTCATTTTAAGGTACCTGGCTTAACCTTTCTGGTGAATTAGTAGGTTTATTTAGAAAAAAGTAAAATTGCAAGACTGCAGTGTTTACTGTTTCATGTATGATGATGTCTACAGATTCATCTTCTGCCAATCAGCAATTTCTTATTTCTGCCCAGCCGATGAAAGTGAGCAGTATCTACCACTTTGCTTACCCCATTTGCCCACTTTGGTCTCGCCAAACTCTGAAGCCGTGCGTTCCGTAGTGGTGCAACTTGCTACCCACTTTGAAGTTGCTGACTCCTTTCACTTCACTGATTCATAAATTAGGACTTGAAAATGTTAGAAAGCATAAGTTAAAATATTGGCCTCGGTGGAGCCAAAGAGTTTTCAGCTCAACCGGGAAACTGACAAGAAAGAAATACAGATGATGATGATGATGACGACGATGATGATCTGTTTTCGGTCAACATCACAAGAAATTCTTGGTGGGGCTTGGGCTGGCAGTGTAAGTGTTGAAATCAAAATTGTCAGCCATGGCTGCCTGTTCTTGTTGTATTCTGAATTCAAAGTTCAACCCAACCCCACACTGCTTTCCTTGATCTATACGAAACTCTATGCTTTATTTGGTGGTGGTCTATACTTTTCTTGTTCTATATATATATTTGGGTCTTGGGTGGGTGGGTGGGTGCCTGATGAGTTTTTTTGTGTTTGGGCGTGACAAGCTAGTGATTAGTTTCTTCTATTTGTTAGTTGTATTTGTCTATACCCTTTGTACAAGTCCCAAAGTCTGTGTTAAATTTTCCCCTTTTTTAGCACAATTGGACAGTATTATTAAATGAGGAACACAAATATGTATTCAGCAAATTATTTATTTCGTTGAGGGAAAAAACTGTTACCTGTCAGTGGATCCTTTTGCTGGGGGTACAGGTCAATGGATATTTTTTTATTATATTTATTATTTATAAAAAAATTGAACAGATAAATTAGCAAATTGAAGACCAGATAAAAAATAGTTACATTTTCTCCGCCATGTTTATGATAGAAGGGTTATTACTTTTAAGATAAGCGTTTTTACTAATTAGATTGTCAATTGAAGTTGCATTTCCATAAAAAAAAAAAATAGATTGTTACGCTGCAAAATGTAATTTTCAATTTTTTATATGAATTGGGGTGTTTCTTGTCTTTCTTTTAATATCTCATTTGAATTTGAATTGGATAATATTATAAGGTGCAAACTTTTTTCATTAAATATTTAATACAGTAATATTTTTTTGTTTTAAAAAATGAGAGATCGTTAGTCAAATCAAATTGAATCAATTTCAAACTAGTTAATTCGTGCTAAATGGTAGAAAATGAAATTATTCGAAGATCGAAGAGCAATCTTAAAAAGAAAAAAAAAATGAGCTGAGGATGCAGGATTCGTGGCATTTCTCTTTATCAGAAATATTGCATGCCAAGTTTTTCGATATATATTTATATTTTTTTTTGGCCTGAAGTTTTTCAATATTTATTTTAAACTGATATGTTGTAATGTTGACCTTCTTTTTCAAATTTTCAACTCAATTTATACTGTTTCAATATTAACTTCTCATAGAATTAAATTCCACCCCTAAATGGTTGGGCATGAAAGGCTTTGTACTAATGAGAGGCGTGATAAGTGGTCTTCTGTAGTCCTAACTGCTCTACATGTGAGAACTCTATTGAGAATATTCTCCATGTGCTTCGTGACTGTCCTATAGCTAAAGATATCTGGATGAAGATCTTACCTGTTGAAAGGAAAGAAGATTTCTTTGAGCTTGATAGTTGGAACTGGCTCATTTCCAATTTAAAGACGCCTAGAGCTGTTTGGTGGGACCAGTGGAGCTTGATGTTTGGCGCTACTTGTTGGTTGATCTGGAAATGGAGGAATAAAAGAGTTTTTGATGAGAACTGGGTGCAACCGACTAACTGTATTATGGTGATTTAGAGATGGGTTGATGGATTAGGAACGCTTACCAGTTTGATGTTGGGCCTATGCTTGTCTAAAAACCCAAGTCTTTGGGGCTGATTAGATGGTATCCTCCAAATGAGGGTTGGGTGAAGGTGAATACTGATGGGAGTTTTTGCAGATACCTGAATTTTGTTGCTTGTGGTGGGTTGATCAGGGACGAAAACGGTGTATGGAAGGGTGGCTTTGCTAGAAGGTTGGGCTCTTGTTCTGTTTTGGAAGCAGAGTTGTGGAGATTGTAGATGGCTGAGGCTTGCGTGGGATTTAGGATTTAGGGATGTTATCCTTGAATCCGTTTCGTTGGGAGCGGTGAAGTTGATTTGTGGTGCAATTGAAGGGAAAAAGGCTTGTGGTGGCTTGGCGCACTTCATTCTTGACATGGTGCGAAAAGATTGGAACATTAGGGTTCTTCACACGCTTAGAGAAGGAAATCGTGTGGCTGATGCTTTGGCTGGAGTTGGCATGAAGATGGAACAATTTTGGGTTCGATGGATTGAGCCTCCTAGTTGTATTAAGAGGCTTTTGTTTGAAGACAGCTTTGGGCCTTTGTTTCCCCGTGGTTTTTAGGTTTTTTCTTTGTGCTTTGGCTCTTTTTGAGCCTCTTCATTGTACCGAAAAAAAAAAATATTAACTTCTCATAATATATTTTGTTTAATATTTTAGGTTAATTCTTATTTCAATATATAATTTGAAAAATTAATGATTAAAAAGCTTCATGATATATATAACATACATAAGAGATATTGAAATAGCATAGTAGAAAATGAAACGTACATCCAATATTGCAAGACAATTTACTAGTTCCCAAGTTGCAATTTGGTTTTCAAATAATAGATATTTAAATTTTTATAATTTTTCTATCGAATTTAAATATTATAAAAATAAGGATAAATTACAATTTGGTACTTTGTTCTTTATATAGTTAATATTTCGGTACTCTGTTATTTCAAAAGTGATATTTTAGTGCTTGGTTCTTTGCACCGTTAACACTTTGGTACCCTGTTCTATGGACCGATTTCACTTTGGTACCATGTTCTTTCACGATTTGTTACCTTATTTTATCTTTGTTAGGATATCAAAGTGTTAACGGTGCAAAAAACAGGGTACCAAAATGTCACTTTAGAAAGAACAAGGTACCAAAATATTAACGGTGCAAAGAATAGGATACGAACGTGTAACTTTTGAAAGAACATGATACCAAAGTGAAATCAACTCATAGAACAGGGTACTAAAGTATAATTTACCCTAAAAATAATATTATTTTAATTAAAAATTTTGTAGTTTACTTACCAAAAATAAAATTTGTAGTTCATTTTCATAATAAGACCTCGTAATTTTAATGATAATAAAACTTTTCCAAAATAACAATAACAAAATAGATACAATTATAAAGAACTAGCAAAAAAAAAAAAAAGATACAATTATGAAAGAAAAGAATACTACTACTCAATAGTAACCAATAGCTAGCAAGCAAATATAGTTCGCAATCCGTGTCCTATCTCTCTAATGGCATCGTAGCCGTCTATTTACCTTGAGAAAATGCAGTTATACACTGAAGTGACCGTTAGATTATTAACGAAGAAACACATGGATAATGATTAATATCCGTCCAATCATTTTGATTTCCTCATTAACACGCTATTTATAGCCCATCACTTTCCAACTCTTCAAAACAATAGATTCTCGTGACACAGATTCAGAGAAGGGGAAATCTAAAGACATTTCATCGAGGTAAGGTATCCTTAGGGACTTAAGAATTTAGGGTTTAGGCTTCATGCGATTTTTTTATGTAATTTAATGTTGGTGTTCGTAAGATTGCATTCAAATGTTTGGTTGTACTTTGAGTTTTATCTTCTGGTTATCGTTTGTCCCTAAATTGGATATGAATTCTGGATAGATGGCTCGTACAAAGCAAACTGCTCGTAAGTCAACTGGTGGAAAGGCTCCAAGGAAGCAACTTGCTACCAAGGTTTGTTTTATGTCGGTAGTATTGTCAATGTTTTCGGCGAAATTGCATGTCTCAAAGTTTGGTTTTCTCGTGTTTTTAGGCTGCTCGTAAGTCTGCACTCACAACTGGCGGAGTGAAGAAGCCTCACCGTTATCGTCCTGGAACAGTCGCTCTTCGGTGAGCCTAGTACTGTCTTTATTTGATTTTCTCATCATTTTGTCCTTTTGATTTTATGGGTATTTACAAATTTATTTTGACCTGCAGTGAGATTAGAAAATACCAGAAGAGCACTGAACTCTTGATCAGGAAACTTCCTTTCCAAAGGTTGGTTCGTGAAATTGCTCAAGACTTCAAGGTATTGCAAAACTTTAAAGGCTACTGTTTCTACCTTAAGTACCTTGTTTTATTGGAACATGTTTTGATGAGAATTTGTATTGTGGTGACAGACCGATCTTCGTTTCCAGAGCCATGCTGTGCTTGCTTTGCAAGAAGCAGCAGAGGCGTACCTTGTTGGTCTCTTTGAGGATACCAACCTTTGTGCTATTCATGCCAAGCGTGTTACAATTATGAATAAGGATATCCAACTGGCTCGAAGAATTCGTGGCGAACGTGCTTGAATTTGCTTCGATTTGTATCGGAGTTATTTTGTTAAAAGTTATTCTAATGGGCCGGTGATTGTTAACTGTCTTGGCTAGTTTAGTTGTGATAGGCAAATACTGCGAAATGATTTTCCTTGTAAAAGGGTGCTTTCAAGTTAATGTAGTTTTGAAAAATTGGATTGTTACGTTTGCAGTTCAGGTTCTTGTTTATATGGGCAGCCTCTAAATTAATTGTATTTGGTTAACTTTTTGTTGCCATCTAATTTACTGTATTCCTTGTCCTCGTTATAGAATAATTATGATAGGCAATTGTTATTAAGATATTCCAGTTGAAGTTCAAAGGCAGTCTTGAACACTTGGTCTGCGTTAAAATTGGCATTTCAGTTCTTGTTAATTTGTGTTATTTCAAAATATCTAGTGTGGCTTGGGCTTTTTGTCCAGGGCCTCGAGTGGGCGCATCACTATTCCAAAAAGAAATAACAAACCCTAAAGGCTTGTACGCTGAAAGGCTTTGTCCTCTCCTTTAATGTGCAAATTTTGAAAAAGAAAAATGGAAGTTTGGAAAATTGTCTTTTTAAATTGTGATAGTCGAACGACAAACATCATTCCCTGAGAGGCTTGTTACGCAGAATATGGTTCTGCCCCTGATGCACACAAAAAGAAAAAGAAGTTAGATGAAAACAATTATGAGAGTGAATTATAAGGGTTGAATGCTTAAACAAAACATTTTCTTAAATAAACATTTACGTGTATATATTAGAAGGGGATGAAAACATAATAATAAAAAGACATGAAAATGTGATTGTCTATTTGAAATAATTTATGTATTATCTATGCTATTATATATGTTTAAAAAGTTTTCTATTAATCGGTCTCCCAAAAGCAGTGTTCAAAAAACTAGACTTGATGAATGGGATCAACTAGTGGTCTATTCTGAATCATTAAATTTTAAACTATTTCTTTGACTGGTTTAATGCCTAGTTCAATTTTCAAAACCTTGTCCAAACATACATAATAATAAGATAATAAAAAAATATTAATAATTGATTTTTATATTCTAAATAAAAATAAAAAGCAAATAACTACTGAATTTAGATATAAATAAATAAATTTTATTTTTCATTACATTTAATTTTACAAGTAGGCCAACCATATACAATAATTTTACTAATAATTAATATTATTATTTACACAAGTAAACTTTTATAAATTTACAATCCCAATTTATCTTACTCTTACAAGTTTATTAAAAGTTAAAACTTTTGAGTTTAACAAGGAGAATTCATGTTATGTTATGTTAACCATAAAACGAATGAAAAATCACAATTTCTCGGTGCAGTGAAAACTGCTTTGAGGCTCTCCCTCTCAGAAAACCGCTCATGTCCGAAAAGAAAATTGTTCTCTATCGTCTAGCCCCTTCCGTTGTCTTCTTCAATCAATCTAATTAAAATTGCTCTCTTCTCCTTATCAGTATTCTAATTTATTTAATTATTAGATATAATTATCTCTTTTTATCAGAAGATATCACTACTCCTTATTGTTCTTCTCATCTTGAGTATATGAGAGATTTAATTACTCTCTGTCTCTCTCTGAGTATATGGAAGAAATTACTTCAATTGAGTTTGCTTGTTCAATTTTGATTAAGTTTGTTCGTTAGAGTCCTGTTGGTTACTAGTTGGTGATTGTTTTTGCTTTTGGCAGATCTTCTTACCTTGCAGCATTTTAGTTGACGAAGACAATTTCTCGGAAGATGTGTCTCATTGGTTGGATTTTTGTGCCCTCATCCCCTTTTCTTGGTTATTTGATCTTTGTACGATTAACTTCTTCAATGATCTATGACTCTTTAGACGTAGAATGATTGTCTTTTGATTTTTTTTTTTTTG